>JASDQU010105510.1:238226-255610 GCA_032191745.1 Picea mariana | reverse complement strand
GAATCAGTTGTTACTGTGCTTAAACAATTATGCCCATTTTAAACTCTTTATAGAACACTCAATGATGATCACACTAATGCAGGGAAGTAAGCAATAAAATATTCAACATCAATCACACACATGAAATATACAGAGATAGATATTTCCTAACGAAACCCATAAAGTGAAAAACCTCTTCTTTTTGATATGATAAGTAATCTTTATTTTCTATACATTATCATTCTTAGGAGCACCAATTCCCTTTGAGGCTACCACCTATGTTTTACAAGCAACAACTTGCCGAGAGCACCAACTCTCTGGTTTCTCTAGCACCCACTAGAAGGAAGCACCAACTCCCTGAGTGTTCCAGCACCAACTAGATGGAAGCACCAACTTCCAGTTACACAGGCACCAACCTATATAAAAAAGAACAATAATTATCCCTTGCACCACCCTACCACCCTGGTTTTTCTGGTTGCAACCAGATGGAAGATACAACTCCCTGTGTTCAAGCACCCACTTGAAAATCTGAGGACAACAGTCCTCCCTACCACCTCCCTACCACCCTGAAATATAAATCTTTGCTTCTCATAAATTTATCACAATGATACAGTATTTATCAATGGCTTACCAGTCTCATCACTATTCTGCTACATTGCTCTGCTCTGCCTGCATCAGTGTATTCCTTCTCGCATCTTCTTGAGCTTAATGATATTCTACTCTGTCTCTGTGTGCGCACCTCGGCTTTCTCTTCCTCTCTCAGATATGCATGTTTGTTCCTTTCTTCTTCTGCACTTTATGCTCTGTGTCTTATTTCCATTCTATGTCCTACGCCTCTTCACTATGTTTCAACTCTTGCAAACATCATACTTCTACCCTCATGAATCACTCTCAACAACAGCTCTTTACTCTTCTCTGTTCTAAGTATATTTATCATGCCAAGTCCTCTGTCAGATGATTCTCACAACTCTTCATATTTTTTGTGATTATACTGAATCCGTTCATCATCAATGGTCATTATGCTGAGATTATTTGGCTTCTCTGCAGTTACAGTCTTCAATACTTTTCCATCTGTCAATTGTCTCTATGATTAATCTTCATATCACTGGTAGTTACCTCAAGACTCTTCAGCTCCTCTAGCGATCACCATGAAGCCTCTTTGATTTCTCTAGCAGAAAAAATCAGTTGTTTCTGGGAGTTACCTGGAGAACCTCTGTGCGCTCATTCCTTTGGCACCTTTTCCCTTTCTAAGAAAAACTACACAGTGGGCATTATCTTTTCTGGCTAAGCCCCTTCCTTTTACATGACCACGAGTTGTGATCAGACGCCTATCCAAAAGGTGCTTCATGATCTCGACGATATCCAATGTCAAGCCTAGCGACGTGATAACTCCTCCCTTAATCCTTCGATGATGTGACCTTCAGTTGTGACCAGGGGCCAAGAAAAAGGGTGCTTCATGATTTCACGTATCACGAACTCCTGTTGTGAGTTACCTCGATTCTCCCAACTCACAATCTGCGAAGTGGAGCTTAGAAACATGCTAGCTCATCCCTTAACCTTCGCCAATGTAACCATGGCTATGACCATATGCTTATTCCAAAGGCACTTCATGATTCACGAGATTGTGAACTTCATCATGCCTGATCAACGGCCCACGACATTCCTCAATCGACGGTCCAGATCTCTCCTTCACACTTCACAATTTTGCGACTCGCGATGTCGGAGGTTAGAGCACCTCCCTTCTTCCAATTTTCGAACTTGCGTTTTTCTAGATCAATGGTCACGACTCCTCTTTGATCCGATGGTCATGATCAATATCGTGAACTCAAAATTCACAATGTATGTGGACTGCTCGATGCATTTCTTTCGATTCGAAATTCTGCAAACCTGCTTTATCGGCTGCCATGTGTCCTTCCCAGATGAACAACTAGGATTGTTTCGGCTCCCATCTCCTCGAGTATTTGCCTCCTACATTCCTAATATTTGTGAGCATCAGATCTATGGCTCACAGCTCCCCATGATCTAATGATCTAGATCAACTCGTGAACTTGAAAATCGTGATTTCCTACAACTCTCACCTTTGACTTTTCTAATTTGCAAGTCAGCGAAATGTTGATCTCTCGCCACGTGTCTTGCCTTAATGGATGGCCAAGATTCCTTCACAGCTTTGGAGTTTTGAATGACTTCTGGGATTATCCTCCTTGCAACTCCACTGGATCTAACAGTTGATAGTCCTTCATGCTCTAATCTGACGGCTGAGGTCTAATATCCTCCTCTACGCGCTCCTCCTATCTGGACTCTGATCTGATGGCCCAGATCATTCACAGTAATCGATCCAACGGTCATTGTCACTCCTCCTCCTAATATTTGGCTTTCTCAAACCTTTAAGTGTCAAAGGTCATAACCTTTGATCCTTCTGTGAGCCTTGATGTATGGGATCTCGTCTATGTGTCTCAGAATGCTATCTCTCCTAAGCTTTGATCTATGCATACTGTGCCTATAATCATTCCATCATTGTTGTTGTTCTTGCCTATAAACATGCCATCGATGTTGTCATTATTTCCATCAATGGAAAGCACACTCTGCCTGTAAACATGCCAACATGTATGGAAGGAGGCAGTCTGCACATGTGAGGATGGTACGAAGGCAAGTTTAAAAGCAAGGCCAAAAAAAGGTTTCTTGAAAGTCACAGCAATGAACAATAAAAACTATATGCAAATGTCGAGATTAAACATATAAACTATGCTCAATTGTAAGTGCATTGAGGTCGAGAGTACTACCTTCATTTTGTCGGAATCAGATGACCATACTTGCCAGGTTCCACTTCCCCTAAATTTATCCTGCAACTAAGGTAGGGATACCAAATGGTTGACTAATGCAAAGAATGTTAAGTCGAACCATCATTCACAACAATCAGAGGAGTGAAAGTGGAGCCAAACATAGCAAAACCAAACACCTTCAACTCATATAGAAGAATTCGGCTGGTGACATTGCATTGTTTTGGAGCCTAGGTCCATGGTGAAGGAATTGATTAGGATGTTGAACGAGATTCTAGCCACATTCCTTTCTTCAACTGTACGATGGATGGAAAGGATCCCAAGGATTCACAGACTGAGATCGATGAAAGAAAGGTTTTTTTTTATGTTTAAGAAAGTTGAAAACTAGAAGAAGGCATCCTGTGAATTTCAGTTCATACCCTGGGGATTTTGAGACATTTTACTCTTCATTGAAGACTTTGAGTATTTGTATAATATATGTATGCATTGATCCACTAAATGGCTCAAAGAATTTGTTGGAAGCAAAATTATTGTTTGACATCATGAATAGTGGAGAGGAAGATGTCTATTCTGATTCGAAAAGCTTTGTCTATGTGGATTGTTCATTGTTTAAATTCCTTGGCAATTGGACCAATAAGGAAGGATTTCAAACTTCCCTAAGAAGAGCACAACAAAGTACAAGTCATCCGCTGCAAGCAAGGTGAGAAGGAGAAGTAATGCTATAATATTTTTCTTATCGTTGTCATCGTCAGTCAGTCTTTTATTGTAATAAAGCATTCACTAGTCTAAGTAAATAATGGCGATGTCTATTTTAGTGAATCGTTAGTTGTGTCAGTAAATGTTGCGACAAATTTCTCTTGCCAATCTGATTGCGCAGAGAAATGCAGAAGAATAAAGCAACATTTATCGTTTGTATAAGATCACCTTGATTGTTTAAGAAGCGATTCAATCCTCTAATACATTTGATGAAGTTTTGGGAATCCTGCGTTATTCAATTTCTTGTGTAATCATGCATTTTCGCTTTTGTTGAGAGGAGTGAGAGAACCATCTTGCATTCTCGTTTTTGTTGTTAGGTAAGGGTTGAGAGAGTGAATGTGAACCAAGAGGAATTAGTGTGCATCCCTTACTATGCTCAACGAATAAGAAGACGTCATTTTCATTTTTCAGTGGTGTACAACGTAGATAAGAGGAAATACGCCTATCTCCAGCAAGAGAGTATTTCATTTTTCAGTGGTGGACAGCGTAGATAAGAGGCAATACACCTATTTCCAGCAAGAGCGTTTCCTTATTCCTATTTGCACTATTCTCCCAATTTGTTTTTAATCTTCTGAGCGCCTCCGTTTTATTTTAGATCTCTCAGAGCATGCATTCAGAGAGATAATGCACATCCATTGTGAAATATTCCCACACATAGTCAGATCAATTGGTATCAGAGTGTGTTCTATCCTTGGGACCAGAACTTCATCCACCATGTTCAATTTTTTTTTTTGGGTCTTCATACTTAGTCTCACACTTCTGCTCAGAGTGTGCATTTCAAACTTCTTAGGGATTCTTTCACACCCTCCTTTGGGTCTATTTTGGGCTTCCAACCATGCTGCCTAGACGAGAAGCCTCCAATGAGGAATCTCGCGTAGACACATCATGCCCCGTGTAATATTTGGTGTTGGATCTCCAAGAACTGATTCAACTTCAACAACGAAGACCTCCAACAACCATGTAGCTAGACACCCGTTTTCAATTACCCAAGGTCGTCGGCCAAATGAATAGCGAGACCATGGATTCTTGGATCTGTAGCCTCTCCACTTATTTCAAAACCTCGTCTGAGATGGAGGAGGATACCAAATTGCAAATAGCTAGTCTCCAACTCGAAGGAATCACCCAAACTTGGTGGGACACACACTTGAACAATGCAAAATTGATCGTCGAGCTTGGTACTCCGTCCCCAACAAATGACCACATTAATTCATGGGATATGTTTTGTCAGGCCTTGAGAGAACACTTCTACCCTCCAGGATACCTTCAGAATTTACTTGCAAAGTGGTTACAACTCTGTCAGCTTTCCAATCAATCGGTTTAAGGCTACATCGATGTCTTCTGCAAGCTGCACATCCAACTCCAGATCAACGAACCAGACAAGGTATTAATAATTAAGTTCGATTTTGGTTTATTGTTACCTCTCCGACGGGAGGTAGATATTTTTGACAACTTTTCTCTTAACAAGGCTTTCTTATAGGTCTTGGCCATAGAAAGAAAGGTGTCTCCTCACATTCAATATCCACCAAATCAAACCCAGGTTGATAACCCATCCCCTTCTCATTCTCCACCTCATCTTTCTTCCTCGCCGACAACAAAAAATGCATTTTGGTGTAATTTTCACAAGACCAACTCCCATAACTCTACCAACTATCGAGCCATTAAAAATAGCCACCCCCATTAGACCTTGTTTGCAGAGGCCACACCCACTGAGTTTCCCAAGCAACTAGAAGTCATCTCTCTCACCAACCCCATCGAAGATGACCCATCCTTCATTCTCATGACTACACTAGAACCAAGTCACCATAACATTCCCCTATTCACTCACAACTGCCAAATTAAAAATGATCTCGCCACTCTCATTTTGGACAATGGCAGTCAAAAGAATCTGATATCACAAGAATTAGTCCAACATCTGCAACTCCCCACCACCCCACAACCTGATCCATATCAGCTTAGATGGGTACAAAAGGGCAGTCCTCACATTACTATTGCTTGGTATTGTGTCGTCACTTTTCACCATTGGCCCTTTTCGTGACACTGTGATATGCTACATGTCACCATTAGATTGTGTTGATCTTCTTCTCAGTCTTTCTTACCAACAAGACCGACAAGCGATGTATCACGCAAAGACTCATCAGTACCACCTTCAATAGGTTGGGCACACATATGTCCTTACTTCATCGTCTATCACTTCACCACCGCCGTGAACCGATACCATAACCACTCACCATGTTATCAATACCAATAATGTCTCTCTATGTTTGATGTGCCATGTTCATCCCGAGAACCTCACTAATTCGAAACCTCCCACAATACTTCCTCGACTCCTGGAATTTAACAAGGTCTCTCAGTCTTCCTAAAGGTGCCCACCCCCTCGAACCCTTGCTCCATCCATCGATCTCATTCATGACGCATCATTATCGAATGCTTCAACATCTTGAGTGATTACGCAAGACACTATCAAACGTCTTCTAGTTATCGCTAATCGTTCTCTCATCCAAGCCACAATTAAAAATTGTTATCCCTTACCCTAGTTACATCTCAATTTTCTCTTGGAGTGATGCGTAAACAGGGAGGTCACCCAATGAATTACCAATCCGAGACCATTTCGACAACAAAATTTACTTACCGCCACTACGCCAAATAATTCCACCTCTTCATGTCGGCTTTGCAGAAGTGGCACCCTTACAACAGTGCCACACCCTCTTTCATTGACTTCTTACCTTTCGAGGTTTGTATTGGATTTCAATATCGGGCACCCATAGAGATGCCTCTCCTTTTGACTACGTCAGGATCATCACATCAACACTGAGCACAACAGGTTGATCATAGTGGCGTTCATAATTTATCACAGGAACACATTCCAGTCGCAACATCCTTTCAAGTAACACCAGATCACACCAAGCACCATCATGTTTCATACCTGGTTGGAAAACAATGTCAAACTCTAGAGACAGGACAAGTGGATGACATTTGAGATAGTGCAATGAAAGTTCCCTCGGTGGGTGGCAGAAGTAGGGACGCTTATGGATCTAAACATGAAGGAATTGGACCAATAAGGAAGGACGTCAACCTTCCTTCAAAATCGCACAATAGAGTACAAGTTATCCGCAACAAGCAAGGTGAGAAGGAGAAGTAATGCTATAATAGTTTTCTAATTGTTGTCAGTATCAGTCAATCTTTTATTGTAATAAAGCATTCGCCAGTCTAAGTAAATAATGGTGATGTCTATTTTAGTGAATAGTTAGTTGTGTCAGTAAATGTTGCGGGAAAATTCTCTTGCCAATCTAATTACACAGATAAATGCAAAAGAATAAAGCGTCATTTACCGTTTGTAGAAGATCGCCTTGATTTTTAAAGAATTGATTCAATAATCTAATACATCTGATGAAGTTTTGGGAATCTTGCGTTATTCAGTTTCTTGTGTAATGTTGCATTTTCATTTTTGCTGAGAGGAGTGAGAGAACCATCTTGCATTCTCATTTTTGTTGTTAGGTGAGGGTTGAGAGAGTGAATACGCACCAAGAGGAACTAGTGCGCATCCCTTACTATGCTCAAAGAACAAGCAAGACGCCATTTTCGTTTTTTAGTGGTGGACAATGTAGATAAGAGGCAATATGCCTATCTCCAGCAAAAGCATAATAGAAAGACATCATTTTTTGTTTTTCAATGGTGGAAAACGTAGATAAGAGGCAATACGCCTATCTCCAGCAAGAGCGTTTCCTTCTTCCTATTCGAACCATTCTCCAAATTCGTTTTTAATCTTCTGAGCACCTCCTTTTTATTTGAGATCTCTCATAGTGTGCATTCAAAGAGATAATGCACCTCCATTGTGCAAGATGCCCACGCACAGTCAGATCAAGAATACATCGAATGGTTATTTTTTTTTTGTTGGAGCCGATTTTATGATGCATATTCTTGGTCTTGAAAACCTATTCATAAGAGATTAAATCAAGTGAAGAAAGTGAACACTTTAATGAGGTCGATGGGTTAAAGGAGGCATATGTGAGGCTGACACCAAATTATGATGCCTTGGACGTAGCTGTGAACCATGAGTGGGTCATGATCCTGAGAAGAGGAGCGATGGCAGAGTTTATTAGGAACATGGTGGTGATTGGTGAGGAGCCCAAGGATGTGAAGGGAAAACCTACAATTAGTTTACGTAATTTTTTATTGCAGTTTGGAAATTTGAATTGTCTTTTTGTTAAACAAAGTTGATAGAATGTTTGGAGATGGTAGGGAAACTCAGATTCCAATAGAGAACCTATAAATGTGAGAGGGAGAAATCTTTGACCAAGACTACGTTAAATGTCTTTTTAATTTATTTGGAGTTTGTGTTGAGAAACATGTTGATATTAGCCAACTCAGTATGTGGATGCTTTGTTAGAATTGACTACTCTAACAATTGCATGTTTGGAAACTCCATAGAAGTGTGAGTAAATGTTTTTTTGGAATCATAAGAATTTTTTTTATTGATCTTAGCCAAATCAATAGGAAGTGTAGTGGTTTTGTTAAGAGACGGATACTCTGACAAATCATAGATGGATGTGAAAAATCCAAGACAACAATATGACACTGACTTTGAAGGTTCAAAGGTCAAAGACACAGATGAAGACTCCAAACATGTGAACAACTGCAAAAGGGAGAAGATGATATTATCTCTTGTTGAAGAATTGAAGTCCTACTTGAAAATTTTTGTGGTGTAAAATCATTCCTTAGTCTACTCGGTTAAGGGTGTGGTAGTTGGAAAGGAAGGTTAAACCACATTTTTTTTTTGTTCTGAGATGGAATCGAGTTGCATTTTTCTCGTTGGAGAAACCATGTTTTGATGGAAGATTGGAATGATAAGTAGGATGAACAAAGATGGTGTTCTAGAACAACAAAGAGTTTAGTCCAAGGGAATTTGGTCGCAATGACAGTCATGTGGAAGCAATAGAAGTGTGAAAGTAGTAGGATGATTGCGGACAAACAAAGGTAAATTGTGTAAATTGAGTTGAATAAAACATACTTGTCACCATTTGTTAATACGAGTCACACATTGTTTTAGCAAGTCTATGATGTATTGTTTGTTGATATGATGTATTGGGCCTTGAAATGTTTGATTATGTACCTAGTATCGCCATGAAATGGAGTATGTAAAGTATGTACCTATATCTATGTAACATGTAAATGTAATGTCGTTGTAAGACCTTACTATTCATGCATACCCCTTTGTCATGTATCCCTATTGTTTTGTAGTGTAGAAACCTTTATTATAGAGTTCGTTAATACTCATATGAGTGAGCCATGCCATGGGTCGATTACATTCTCTATGAGTGGACTTTAGGAGGTGCCTATAAACCATGTGTTTTACATTCAGGGGGAGTTCATCAAGAGGTTGAATGAACCACATACCTAAAGGACATCCTACTAAATCGGTAGGTGTGACAGCTGATGTCCCATGCATTTTGATGGATGGTTGTCTCTTTATATTGACTTTGGAAGTTTGGTGATACATGGTCGAGGTACAAATAGAAAATACTAGGTTGGACTAGACATAGACTTTATTGATCAGGAGGTGCTTCGATTAAGAGGACTTGGTGATGATGAAGACCTGATGTGATGATTGTAAAGACAAGTAGTCATTAAGAGGGACTTTTGAGATATGTAACTCCCACATGTATTTGTTGTGATCATATTTAATTATTGAGTTTATTGGTCATTATTAGGTAGAGTTATAGTCTCTATGAGAAGGAGTTTGTTCCTAGTTTTTAGGAGGTTGTTGGGGCCTAGTTGGTTTGAGATATTCTCTCCAACTAGTTAGCTTCCTAGTTTGGTGTGAGGTTGAGATATTTCCTCAATCGATGGATCAAGGTGGTTGTCTATCTTGAGACAAAGATTTGTATTTATTTGTACTCTATTTTTTTGTTTAATAGAGCACTCAAGAACAATTTTGAGTTTGTGTAATTATTTCTACTCTCCCTCTCATAGTTCCCAATAGGAAACATGGAAACAACTATGTAAGCAAGGAGAAGTAGGACTATGCATTTAAACACCATCCTGCACTCAAGCCCATGCATCCAAACAGTGCAAAATTTCAAGTCGGCATTAACCTTAGTCCAAAATAGTTTTAACGATCAACCTTCATGGCTACAAATGAGGATTAATCGATATGTTTGATTTGTAGTAAGCAGTTGTTACGATTAGGGTCATCGAATACAAATTCAAAGATTAATTGTGAAACATGCTTCCTATTATTTCCAACCTTTTGAAGCAAGGTTTGTGTGTATGGATCTTCAAGGAATGCTCCACCTTTCGTGGAATCACTCATTGTTCTGACTCTTTATGTTTTGATTACAACATTTTATTTACAGATATGCTAAGTTGTTGTTGAACTTTAATACATGAAAATATGTATACTTCTCGGAAAGCTCATTATTTTTGTTGACCACTTTGAGTAATCTCTCTAATAGATATTGAAAGCCAATCTTGGCAAAGAGAAATACATTGCTTTTCATTTAGTGGAAAAGTCAAAATTAGGAATCAATCATTGTTTCGACTCTTCATGTTTCAATTACAATGCTTCTTTTACAAATATCTTAAGCTAGTCTTGAACTTTAATATATGAGCAAAGATAATCAACAATGCCATTAATCGGGACTAGAAGTTACATGAGAAAGCTAACCGATGATTTGAACCTTGAAACAATAATACCACATTGATTTTGTTTTGAAGGTTCTTATAAGGAAATCCTTTGCCTCCAAGGTAAGAGTTCTAAAATAGATTTAAATTCAAATTGTTGGTAATATATCTCTTCATTTTTTAAACTGGGTATCTCCTGCATAGTTAAATTACTAATAGCAAACACACTCAAGAAAGTTATATTTTTAGATTTTGATAGAAATCAAGACAAGGAAGAATAGTATTTCCACTCCATAAAATAATACCTAAGATAATACATGGGAGGTTCAACAGAAAGCTCATTATTTTTGTTGGTGATTTTGAGTAATCTCTCAAACAAATCTTGAAAGCCATTATTGTCAAAGAGAAATCCATCAGTGAAGGTATTGTAGACATTACAAAATCATGCAGTAGTCAAGATAATGCACTCCCTATAAAATAAAATCAGTTAATGAACACATTGTAGAGGAGAGAAGAGTAATCTAATACTTTATACACTACAAACACGATCATGACTTTGACACTGCAAAGGTTTGATCTAAATATTGTTGTTGAAGGGTCTAGCACGCTTGTTGCTATGGATCCTTTCCTTTTGCAACAATGATGCACAACCTCCAATTGAAGTCATCATTTGACAAGGAGTAGCAACAACAATTGGTTAAGATCAAGGTTTTGATCCCTAGATAGACTTCAATGCCGAGGTTCAATCCTACGAATTATGGTATTGGTATATGAGTGAGTGCATGAAGTTGGTGGATGAAAAAGTGGCAAGGGGGCCAGCAAGAACTCACACTCGTAGGAAAGTGTGTGCATTCTTAAGAACACGCATGTGTTATTAATCCTATAGGTTTCGTAAGGCATGAACCTCTAGTAATGTTTCCATGTAGATTTGTTAGTAGGAACATGCACACGTTCTTAAGAATGAATGTGAGTTCCTAGCAGGAACACACATACGTTCTTGTTGTGTCCTTTTTTAAAGGACCAAGGGCACGCGTTGTGCTCATTTGCACACCACGCCTCACAAATTTCCTACAATGAGAAGGAAAAGAGGACAAGTAAAGAAGGAGAAAATACCAATATCTTGCCACCATGTCCATCACAAGAAAGGTATGGTTGTTTTTTTGTTATTTCCTTTCTCAGCTTTGCAAAATTGCAAAAAAATAGCCATGTGTTACGGATGAAAATCCCAATGGCATTGAAAACTTATTAACAAGGTTCACTACACGTAATTAATACACATAATTAATACTTGAATGAAAATCTCTCAACAATTCACCAATCTTGTACAGTGTTTTTTTAAGTCCATTGTAAAGATAACATATAGTTTTTCTTTGTTTTACACAAAATTATGTTAATGATTTTGTTGGGATAAAATGACATTGTTGTTTGTAATACCTTAGTGATAACTCCACTTATTAAATTGCCTTATTAAATTGCAATATATATTATAAAATGGAACCCGGTGACAATGTAAACTGCCCACCAACAGACCAAGGATAGCAAAATCTCAACCCACCATAACCGCCTAATCTAAACACTGAAATTGATGAGGGGTTGGCTACATTAAGAACACTTGTAGAACAATTAAGGGCCACCAAAGAACCAAGAAGACTGTCCTTGGCTACTTCTTTGGATGTCATTGTGAGATCTATTGCAAGTTCTTAAGGGGAATTGACTTCTATTTCTAATTATAGGGAAAGAATGTTTGAGTACTACAACACTGGATTGGATAGAAACCAAGTCAGAGACTTGGGTATTTCAAAACAAAAACTATTGTCTATTTTTATGGATCCTCGAAATGGAGAAGAACTACCTATGAACAAAAAACACATTTTTATTGACTGGTGTATCCATCCACATATTAGTCAAAATTGGATGGATAGGTGGTATATGGTATTTGATAAACCTCCCTACAATAACATAGAGGTGCCCTTATATATTTTGAGAAAACTATGGAATGAATTTATTTTGGGTTTGCATGTCAACTACTTTAACATGGGTGAGTTCCAAGGGGTGGGTCGAGGGTCCGCAAAGGACTGAGAGCATGTCAGGCCTGACCCCCTGCCTAGTATATTCCTCCTATTGCAGAGATATTATAATAAATACAACGAGTTATTTCATCTTTGACCGGAATCCTAGTGCAACATTGAAACTTTGTTTTACTATCTCGACAGGAGGTGCATGTCGATGACATTGATAGAGGGGTCGGAGCTTCACCCCGCATAGAAGAGTTTAGCGGGGAGAGGGCACATGGACATAAAATTTGTCCATGTGAACCTCACATATACTCGAGATGCAGGAAAAACTGCTATGGGCCTATGGAGGCCAGTGGACAACATAGCTTCATGGAGGAGGTTAGTATCTTAACCATCACTATGTTCTTAATCATTATATATTTATTTTGTATTATGTGTATTTATATCGATATTTTGTTGTATGTTGTTTAGTAGTTGTTTCGTCAATGTAGAAAACCCTCTATGCCCATGGATGCATTAGTGCCTATCATCACCATTGATGCAATAGTAGAGGAAACCTGTTCATTGGGCGTACCACATACACAGGTCTGTGTCACATTTGATAAATTCACCATAAACATTTCTTTAATTTATGGCATCCTCAAATTTTTAATGTTCTTGTGTTTCTATAGGATGTGGGACTAGGCGATGTTGGGGAATGTACATCTAGGATGGACAAGTCACCTACATCACAGGTCTCACGTGTAGAGTTAAATATTGTTTAAATCTCAAAGTTGTTGTGTTTATGTTTTTGAATTTTACTATTTGGCACTAATAGTTCAATATTATTAATATGTATGCACGTTGCAGACATATTCACTAGTTATAGTACTATTGCACTCCCTCGGCATCTAGGTTCTCCTTCTGGGTTAGCTTACTCTAGGCCAAGGGAGTTCTCGTCACTTGTACAGCCTGTGGGGGTCCATTGCTACCCACCCCCAACATCTGTCTTATTACATGCATTATCTGTGGATTCACCCGTAGGCCACCCATATACACCACCTCTTCCATCGCATCCATCCACAATGAATGCACCCATATGCCACCCACCCCCACCACCATTTCCATCGGCCCCATCCACCGAGGCTGCCACAATAGTGGTTGTCTCAGAGCAGGTTGTACAGCTGAGCACTCCACCTACCAGCGACTCTCCATCGAGGCCTGAGATATTCATGGTGAGATAATGTGTTGATGATAATTTGTTACATATCATGAATTTGATTTTACACATATTTGTTTAATTTTCTTGATTTCATCCTTGTAACTGACGTAGGGTGGCATCATTGAAAGATTGGGTTCGTGGAGGAGGGTAACACCCTCATGATTTTTAGTAGCATATGCGATGAGTTGTCTTATGTTAAATTACAAAGTATCATTTTGTATGTCTTTTAATTCATTGACGAAAAAAAACTTATAACAATGTTTTTTCTTTGTGCAATCTCTAGAGCGACGAAGCATGCCTAGTCCCAGAACCACTTGAGGTGTGTCCTCGACCAAGAGAAGAAAGATATATTTTCAAGATTCTTCTGAGGGTGGCAAGGGTGGCAGTGGTCAATGTTTGACCAATTACTACCATTTTGTATATAGGCCACATTATGGTTGTTTTCCATGTTAGGGCACTTGTTGTCATTTTCTATATTGGGCATGAGGTGCCATTTTGTACAAATGCGTACGAATGTATGATGTTTTCTAATGTGATTATAAATACTTGCATTATGCATTAACGAATATCTCATGGTGGAAAATATTGATAAGTGTTAAATCAATAAGCAATTAATGGTTCTCATTACCTAAATTTATGGGTAGGGCATGCATTTCCTTCAACATTGGTAAAGTTAAACTAATTGTCAATGTACTAGACACACTTGGGTGCACTTGTTGGAGTATATGGTTGATGGACAAGGCACCAAAGCACTCAAAGTTGATGGATGGAACTTGATTCCACCTTAAAGTACTACTACATATGTATGGAAAAACTGACGATGTACTCCAATAGTACGAATAAAATCAGTCGTACTGTCAGATTTTACTTGCACTTTTTTATTTTTTTCAAAAAAAACTGATGTTCATCGACTATTCGACGACATGGTATTTAGTGTTGGATATCTGAAAATTACATGTTACTAATTGTTGGATATCCGACGGTGTAAAGGGTCAATGATTCTGCTTACCAACTATTGACAAAGTCAATATTTTTCTCTGTTAAGCAATGTCTCTTTGCTCAACAACCATCGGAAGTCCGATGAAAAAGTGATATATAATTTAAAAAGTTTGAAATATTAAAGACGTTAGATGTTTTTCCTATACTAACGACGGTTTGTAGAGATTATAAGAGATATTTCTAGCTCGGAATACAATTTCTTTTTATTTTGTTAATTACATTAGAAATAATTAAACTACAGAGGTTGTTCTTTTAATATAATGATCATCATTGAAAGTTTGGTAAGGAAAAATGTCACATAACATTCCTCCAGGAGGACAAGGCTGAGACTTGAGATCTACATTGGTCGAGGCTTTGGGTGATCGAAAATGTTATTGCCCTTGTAAAAAATGCAGGGGCTATAATAGAAGGAGACTTTTAATAAAAAGAGAGCTAAAAAACATTGTAGTGAGTATAGACACCTTGAAGGTGGGCATGAATATCCTACCTTGGTAAGTTATTCATTATATGTCTTTACATTGCATATTTTTTTGTAAATGTTTTCATTTTAAATGTAGGAGAAAAATAATGTATTATTTTTTTCTTTATGGATATATTCTACGTAAACATGAACAAATAGAGAGTGAGTTACGAAAAGAAGAAGTATACATAAGATGTAGATTTTAATTAGGGTTTAGGGTATTGTTTAGTGGTTAAGGGGTTTAAGTTTTAGGGGTACATGGTGTAAGGGGTATGCTTCTCAAAGTCTTAAGGCATAAATGAGGAGGAACTATAAATGTCTTAAGGCATAAAATATGCTTTTAGGACTCCCAAACCATGCACAGGGACTAAAACCACCACATAGACCCTATAAATGAAATATTTGGCCTATGTGTACTCATGATAATGGCACCATTACAAGGTTGTAATTAGTGGAAATTATTCTTTAATTTGACCTAGAGCAGATCGATCTATGAATGGGGCCAACGTTGAAATTTTTTTAGTTTGTGCTTGTATGCACTAAAATTTGACATGGTTATAGTAGATGTATGCATTGATGGTATGAGAGGGTTTCAAGACTCAAATATGACTCACAAAGAATTCGACAATAAAACAACAAAATTAATGAGAAGAACAAGGTTTTATGTGTGAAGTGTGAAATGCATTGACTACATGGATATTAATGCGAACAATGTTTCAGCATTATAAACTGCTCACAATAATTAAAATTTATGAGAACCTTAGTCAAATAAGGAGACCTAATATTTTTCTTCACTAAAATGCATGTGCATTTTTTATTTTATTAAAAAGTTGTATGCAAAAGGAATGAACAAGAATTCCTTTGGCATAAAATAAACAGATTTTTTTCCCACTAGTGTATTTCATTCTTCATCAATTGATCGCCCAATGAAATAGGATCCTCCATGCAGTTATGGGTGGCAACAAAATTTGATTCTTTGGGAGAGGAGAAGATATCTCAATCTGACAACAAATCATCAGATTAATCTACCAAAGGATCATAGCTATCCATAATATGGATGGAAACGACCCCATGCAATGTGTGATTTGGGCTTGGGCTAGTGCTTCACAATCTAACAGATCTGTACCACCATTGTTAGGGTTTTTTCTCCAATCACTCTACCTTATATTAACATAGTTATAGGCTAGCAGTGTATGTTTATCACAAACCTATGTTAGTAATTTATATTAGTAATTTATGCAAAGCACTTAATACACCTCAAAATTACTCAAATTTGGTAGTCTATATCGTATAACAGATGTCATTACTAACATTTTTGGTCGCGTAACCACATATTTAAAAAAGTGTACTAGTGAACGAAGAAAAAAGGATTTCAATAGGTGTGAGGCCCGATATAATATAGTGATTGGAGTATGTTGTTATACCCAAGAGGGGAAATTTGGGCCCGTGATAGGTTGTGGGTGTGATGTTGTGGATAATCCAGTGAATGGAGTATGTTTTAATTCACTAGAGAGGTGATTTGGACCTATGATGGGTTCTAGGTGTGATGCCCTAGTATTCTAGTGATTAGACTATGGTTATTTTTCAATATGTGTAAGAAGGAAGAGTCATGTTCTTGTAACCCTGGTTAGAAGGATTTGAGTGATGTGATTTGTTTTAGGTGCCAAAAGAAGGGGGGTTGTGCCAGTCAATGTCTAGAGAAGAAGAAAGAGAAGGGAAATTAACAACACGAGAAATTAGAAAAGAATGTAGAGATTGTAGTTGGAGTGGATGAAAAATATTGAATATTGAGACTTTCTTTTCTATGTTTTCTTGTATCTCAAACAATACCATTTCTAGTCTTGGATCCGTAACGCTCATAGACGTCCTAGGGGATCCATAAATGCTCAAAATTTAACCATCTCAAATCGTCTTTAAATTGACATCATTGCAAAGAGCTTATTGTTAGCTTTCCAATGACACAAACGGTTAGTCAAATGGATCTCGTATGCAAAAGTTATGAGCAATCAAAGTTCAGGGTTTGAGGAAGAAAAATGTCAAAGGTCAAGGTCAAAAGGATGATGTCAACAATTACATGTGTCAGCAAGGTGATGTGGCATGTACAATCAGTAGTTGAGTTGGCAAGTGGTGTTGGAATTCATACTCGAAGTGGATCAATGAGATGTTGACACGTGTCATAGGTGGGCTAATGAGAGGTCGCCACGTGGCAAATGTGGCGACCTCCCATTGGATAGTATTAGTTTATGTTGGTAAAATTTTATGGAGTCTGTGGGTTTTGACCCCATGACCTTCGTAAGAACCAAAGTATTCACATAACCCTCCATATCAATACACCATATGTTGGTTCTTGTTTTCAATATGACAATTTATTTATTTAAAATAATGTAAAGTTCATATGGAGGAGAAAAGGGGTCGAGACTAGCCCCATCTCCTGGTTCACATGCATATCCATACAACCAACACCTATCTGCAGGGGGCTTAATCTTAAATATTGGCAAAAAGTTTAAATTTCACGAGAGTTTATATATATATATATATACCCACAGATACATTAGAACTTTAACCAACTATTTAAA
>JASDQU010105510.1:182444-197677 GCA_032191745.1 Picea mariana | reverse complement strand
TCAGGATACTGACGTTCTGAGCAAGCTTTGATGAAATTCACCCCCAAATCTTGGCAATTTGCCTCAACCATCCCTTTGTATAAACCTTGACCTTTGATCAATTTGATGGGCTTGATCTCTAGATCAAATTCAAGGATCTTGGTGATCCATCTTCTCCTTCTTACATCTATGCCTGGCTAGATGAAAACTTTCTTCACAAAGGCTGAAGGAACATATGTGAGGATTTTTTAGTGCAACATATAGACTCTGAAGGATTTAAGAGATTTAACCAAAGCATAGGCCTGCTTTTCTATGATGTCATATTTCACTTTGGTGTCTCTCGATGCTCTGCTAAAAAATGAAATAGGTTGCTCTAGCCCCTCAACATTCTTCTGCAACAAAACAACTTCCATCGTGTCAAATGAGGCAAAAGAGAAAATAAAAAAATCCTTGGAATAATCTAGACTGATAAGCACAGGTGCTTCAATTAGTGCCTTCTTGATTTGATTGAAGGATTTTCTGGACTCTGGAGTCCATTTTACCTCATTCCCCTTCCTAAGCATGGATGTGATATGTTTCACCAACTCAACAAAATTTGAAACAAACCTTCTCAGAAAATTTATTTTGGCTAGGAAAGACTGGACTTCCTTCCTAGACCTAGGAAGTGACAAGGTTTGAATAGCTTCCACTTTACTCGAATAAATCCTGACTCCCTCAGCTGATATAATGTGCCCTATCAACTTTCTCTCCTTCATAGAAAACAATGATTTCTTAGGATTCAGGGAAAGACCAAACCTTCTACATTTCAAGAAGACTTTCCTCAGATGACAACAATGTTCTTTATCAAATCTGGAAAAGACTATTATGTCATCCAGATAGATGACCACAGATTTATCCTTCTCCCCAATGAAGGCGATGTCCATGGCTTGCTGAAAGGTTGCTCCTGCGTTCATTAATCCAAAGGGAATTTTGGCATACATGAAAGTGCCCCAAGGAGTGGTAAAGGTTGTATTTTCTCTGTCTTCAGGTAGGACAAAGATCTGATTGTAGCCAGAAAATCCATCAATCATGGAGATCCTAGATGCACCTGTTACCCTTTGCAATGTGTGTTCCATCTTTGGCAGTGGGTAATTGTCCTTCTTGGAGCTTTTGTTTAGGTTCCTGAAATCGACACAGAATCTGATTTATCCATTCTTCTTCCTTACAGGGACCAGGTTGGCCACCCACTCAGAATACCTCAAAGGCATGATGATCTGGGCATCCAACAGATTTTTTACCTCTTTCTCCATAACAGGAAGCAACATAGGATTGATCTGTCTTAATTTGTGCCTAAATGGTTTGGCTTCCTCTTTCAATGGGATCTTGTGCTCAATGACACTCGTGTCATATGTTCTGATGTCTTCATAGCTCTAGGAAAACACATCAACAAATTCCCTTAATATTTCAGCATACACGACCCTCTACTTCTTTGAAAAACTGCTTGACATCTTGAAAAATTTGGGATTCCTCTATGTGCCAATATTTCACTTAGTTACATCAGCATCCTCATTTGGGACTTTACCCTTTACGACCACATCATTTCTGTCAAATAATATTTCCAAAGGGAGTAGTCCCTTTGGGATGTGGTTGTTGGGTAACTGGACAATGTGATGATGAGCCATTTTGTTTAGAAAAACATCAGGATGAGGATGTATTTCGGAGTTGGGATCTTGATCAATGTGTAATGCTGAAAACTCATCAACAGTCTCCAGGAATCTTTTGATCTCAAGATCGTCCTAAAACACTTTCCAATGCTTGACATTGTTAGATATGGAGGGTCTATATTTTACTTCTACATCATATCTGAGCTTAGGTGGTTGGGGGATTATGAAATTGCTTGCGGATATAGCTAAAGAGTCATCCATGACATTCTCTTCTCTAGGAACAAATGAAATGTTGAAAGCCAAGAAAACACTGTCAATAAGGTCCCATACTTCATTTCTATACGATCTCAACCGAGGATGCTTACTCTGATAAATACTCCTGATCTGCTAGACAATCAACTCAGCATCTCCGAACACTGATATCTCTTCAATCCCCATGTCCTTTGCAGCCCTCAAACCCAAAACAAGAGCTTCATATCCTGCCACATTATTGGTAGTTTCAAATTCTAACTTGTAGGACAGAGATATAGTTTCCTGAGCAGGGGAAACAAGGACTACTCCAGCACCAGCACCTTCTCTAGAAGAGGCTCTATCAAAGAAAATTTTCCACATAGAGGTAATCAGAGGAGAATATTCATAGAGAGTAATGTAATTTCTGATATCAAGAGGGGGCTCAGGGGCATCCGTGAGTTGCAATAAGCTGGATCCCAAATCAGTGTCAAGTGCAAGGATAGGATGGTTTGTGGGATCTACTTCATTGCTGATAATGTAGGCCAACTGAGCTTCTTTGTATAGTCTTCTATGTTCCCCCCCAAACACAAGAATGATAGCATATGTGAGGTCCATCTGCAATGTTCCCCCAAGTATTTTTATTCAATATCTTGACAATAGCATGCCAAACTTAGGAGGAACATCAACCACCACAATATCCATGACCACACTTTTCATGGGTAGCTGAAACAAGGTCACAACCAGATCTTTGATGAGCCCAAGACATTGCACTTTCCTGGAGTCAAAGGAATACAAGTCATGGTATGCTCTTGTGATTTCTAGACCTAATTCTTCCATGACAGTTTTGGGCATGAGGTTATGAGAGGCCCCTGAATCCATCAGACAATTATGCAGTACCTTATCATGTAGGTTTAGTGATATGTAGAAGGGAGGGGATGAATTGTCTCTATCTTCTACCATGGGACCTAGGATGATTGTTGGATTCTCGTCTTGCAAATTGATTGAGTCTGAGGGATGATTCAAAGGTTTAGGCAACAATAGTTTAGACAGGGACCTCTTAAAGTCTTCATGCTTGACCAGCTCTGAAAGGGGTACCAGGATCCTAATCTTCTGAATTTCATGCTCAAAGTTAAAATAGAAGGGGAGCTTCATAATTTCTTTTACCTATGGGATAGGACCTTTGACTACTGGTGGGGGGTTTTGCATTCTCTTTTCCTTGTTGTTGCTTGCCGCGTCTTTGGCGAGATTGTCTACTCTGGGAGGCTGATCATGGATGTCAGAATTCCCATCTTTCTTCTTAGAACTGAGGTTGTATCTATTTGGGTTGTCGCTGGCCTTATTCCCCTTGCTTAGCTCATTTAATTGAATTTCCATGAGAGACTCCTCGTATGCTGATTGAGTTAAGTGAGGAGAAGCAGATGCATCTCCGAGATAGTGAATTTCTGGTTCAAGGTCCTCTTCCTCTCCACCATCATCTGCGACAACGTTGTTCTGAAGAGGGGTTTGAATTTTATGATCATATTTGTCTCTATTCTGAGGCTCTCTTTGCATAATCTGAGGAGCATGGTTATTCGGCCTCCTGAAGTTGCCTCTGTTCTCAACATTTTGAGGATTTTTGTATGTTTGCTTTCCCTCCAATTCCAACCTTTCCATTCTAGCTGAAAGTGATTTTAGTAGCTTGGTTACTTCATCCATTTGAGGGGGGAGGGCGGAGGTACTGAAGGTTGAGGCTTCAGATCTTCCCCTTCCTCTGTCTTTATCGACCTTATTCCTAAGTTGGTCAACTGACAAATTGTTAGATTCTACTTCCAGGGCTGCATCTTGCATATAAGCCAAGGAGGTAGCTCTTCTCTCTCTTAACAAGAGGCAGAAGTCGGGATCAAAAGCACTAGCATAGGTAATTTTGGCAGAGGCTTCTGTGTGCTTTATCTCAATAGGGATCTTATTGTACACTTTATTGATTATTTTGGAGAAGTCAGAGATAGATTCTCCCTCCTTTCTCTTTAGGGATCCGAACTATGTGATATAATACATGAAGTGTTTTTTATCCCCCCATTGTCTCAAGAAGACATCATCTAGAGCCTCAATCCCAGTGATGGATCTAGGAGCTAGGGCTTTGAACCACTTTCTAGCTTCTCTGTCAAGACTTTGGACAAAAATCCTCATCCACACATCTTCGTCTACTATGACATAGTTATCAGCATAACTATAGAAAGTTGTAAGGTGCTCCTCTGCAATTATATCTCCCTCTCCTGTAACAATTGCTTAAGGTAGCCACCAGCTGGTAGGGAATTAAGAGGCTGAGGCTGAATGAGAGGGGCATATCTAGAAACTACTATGGTGTCCATTCTATTTCTAGGAGGATTAACACTTGCCATTGGGATGTGAACTCGAGGAGAACTAGGTGGGGATGGAGTTCAAGAAGGGGAGATTGGAGGCGTGTTTCTGGGGACAATAGAAAACAATGGAGGACTTGAGGGAGTAGAGGTTTCTCTCTCCATAAACATAACAATTTTAACAGGAGGAGGAGTAGTGAAGCTCAGAGAGGGGAAATCAGCAGGAAAACTCCCAAAATTTAAACTTCTAGAAACTCCAACAGAGGGTGTAACAGGAGAATGAGAAATAGCTATTGGAGTTTCTATAGGAGGATGGTGAAAATTATCAGAAATACCTGGTTCAACAGCTGAAGTACCTTCTTGAAGGGCCTTTCTTCTTCTGACAATTTTTTTTGGGTCAGCTTTAGGAGTCGCTAGAGGAAATTGTGGAGTAGACCTCAGGTGTTTGCCTCTAGAAGCCACAGCTGAAACAATGGAGTCGTCGGGTACAGAAATGAAATCTTGAATGGTTCTGATATCTGATGCACCTTCAGAATCAGAATCTCGTTATCGTTCTACCCAGGGAAAATATTCAATTCGTCCTCGGCAGCCGCGCCAAAAATGTTAGCACTAGAAGTCACCCCTAGATTGTGGCAGAGGTAAGCCTGATGCCCATCAATTTGTATGTCATGAAAAATAAATTTGAAGGTGGTCTAATGGACGCAGACTCAGGACGGTATCGTTCTAACTCAAAAAACTGGATTGGAAAGCACAAGCAGGTGAGGTCTTGGTCTAACTTCAGTCAGTAAGTTTGGTATAGTGGTGAGTAGGGCGACGAACTTGAGGAGAGTGAAGGGGTGTGCTATGGACATCCGGTCTTCCAGCAACCTAAGGAGGAAAAATTCAGAAAACAAGATCTTCTTGGATTCAGAACTTCACGAAATTGAAAACGCTATAACAACACTACAATCAATCATCCATTACAACATAGTCACAACCATCCATGTGAATCCTTCAATCATGAACATTCAGTATCAGACGCATATTAAGATGGAGGAAGAAAGATGACTTAGATTAAGCAAGAAGTCTCAAATACAAATACATAACTGGAAACCAGAGGCTTTACTAAAAATTTACAATACGATAGCCTAGCTCTACCATCGACCCTGTCAAAATATCAAAACTAAGTATTTATACTCAGAATAACTCACCATCACCAGGAGTGTGACCTGGCTACAATAATCAAAGCTTTGCGTCTACATCTTCTTCTGTTAGGCTGCACTCACATTCTTCTGACAGACGCAAGAACAACTTAGTATGGGCTTCACATGAAAATCCATGACATGGAACTTTCGGCTAACAGTCTGTCTTACATGGCCAGATTTTCCATGCTTTCCATTTATGTGGTTAAACAAGGTTTCAACTACCTTTCCCACTTTCATTAACTTCTTTTATTTGGGTCAGGACAAAGCCTGACACCCATGAATGCTCCAGGTGAGCTCACAACTCCTTCGAGTCAAAATTGGCACCTCGAGGCCATAAGGATCCTTCTCTGTGACCAAATTGGGTGCTCTAATATTTTGTGTGGATCCATTCCCCTGCCTCATACGACCACAGGCTGTGACCTCGTGCTTAATTCCCAGGCGCTTCGGGATTTCGCGCTTCGAGAGTTTACATTGTGATCTCTGCTGGAACCCCCGAGTCATGAAATCGCGATTGCGCGGATTGGGTGACACGCATCCCTTTGCATCGGATGGCCAACATCAGCATTTCGGGACCTTGGGCCGTCGACACTTCTTACTTCAGTTCCACCCCACCCGAAACGACTTTCTCCATGTTGATCCTGCGCCACGAGTCTTTCAGGAATGGACGGTCAAGATCATTTCGAGACTTTGCATGTCACGAGTCTTCAAGACTCTACCCTCCTACTTTCCTGACTCATGAAATCGCGAAAAGCTAATCCAAAGGTCCATATCTCTCCTTTGATCAATGACTGCGATCTTTTCG
The DNA here is from genome assembly GCA_032191745.1 of Picea mariana. Lineage (NCBI taxonomy): Eukaryota > Viridiplantae > Streptophyta > Pinopsida > Pinales > Pinaceae > Picea > Picea mariana. The sequence continues at coordinate 191,502 of JASDQU010105510.1, read as the reverse complement.
CGATTTCACATTTTGCGGGTTCCAAATACTTTTCTTTTGACTTCTCCATCTCACGAAATCAGGAAATGTTAATCTCGTGCCACGCATCCTTCCAAAATGAACAACTTCGATCATTTTGCGATTTCAGACCTCTCCTTGACGCTAAACTTGGTGCACCTGTATGATCCTGATTACCCGATGGCTGTCAATCTAATCTACTCGAAGGATCTCTGTCATTGAAAATTGATCTTTGCCCGCTCGCTTGATTTGATTCCACATCAAACCGCTTCAAGAGTTGCGCTTGGTGGTCGTGATTGCGGCATGTGAACGATTACTTGGATGACTGGCTGAGGGATCAGGAAAGCAGAGGATCAAAGACATAGGTAAAGAGGGAAGCACTCGACTTTAGGGAAAACACAAAGGCTTAGGGTCGATACTCTTCGGGCAAGCCGATATGGAAAACAGGTCTATCAACCGGGTGAAGACAAACAACAGACAACTACAAGCCGAGAGAAAAAACCTACGACCGGGTCTGCAAAAGGAGGAGAGATAGACAAAATTATAGACCTGGGTAGAAAACACAACTCACAAAATTAAGCCCGAGATAGCTCGTTGGAAAGCAATCAAAGAGGAGAACACATTTCTAATGAAAAGAAATTGGAAGAAGAAAATAAGAAGTCCTAGGAAGATGAATAGAGGAAAACGACTAAGGTAGATGCCAAAGCCGAGAGAAGAAAGAATGGCCAACAAGAGAGACTGCAAAGCATCTTATTAATGTCAAGGTCTGAGCCAAGTAATTAAGTATACACACCTTAGATCTTTGCGAAAGTAAGTTCATCTTCGATCATTATTGGAGGTGATGTACCTATACCCATGGTTGTTGAAGTAGTCGATTTAGATAATTTTACATTTGATAAAAAAAATCAAGTAGATTATGAGGCAATCCCATAAAATAATAAAAATTTCCATCGATAAAGAGATTGTATTGAAATTTTAGGCAGTTGTCTTTAATGTTAGTGATACTGTACTAGAATCCATTTGCAACACTAACACTTGATGAAGCAACCATTGATACTATTGGATCCATTATCAAGCAATTGAGGCAACAACAAGAGAAAATCACTAAATTGCAAAATGAAGTAAATGATTCCCAAACTAGTCAATGTGATCCTTCTTGTTTCATAAACTATTCATTTAAAATTTAGGATAAGTTGAACACTCAACATAGAATATTATATGAGAAACTATAGGTATTTCAAAGGTAAATCGATGCCAGGACGGATCTTCAAATACACCTTATAGCTTGGAAGGTTCAATGAGAACTTGTTCAATTATAATTTGATTTATTACAAGATGGTGGGAATACGTTAAGGACCTTGATCCAGAGATTTCCTACATGACTGAAGATGACCTCATTGGTATTAGTAGTGGTTTAGACTCCTCGAAGAATTTGGTTAAAGAAACATGTGAAAACATGGAATCTGAATTGCATGGAGCTACTAAGATATGGAACGTGATAGAAAAAGTAGTATCAAATTGCAATCTACTTATCTTAGGTTCCATCAATGACTTCTTTGAACAATATTGGGTACTTAAAGCACTTGAGAACACCATGGCTCGTGATAGATAGTCTCTCCTTTGTGTTACTACAATAATTATCATTAATCAAATAATCTCTCCTTTCTATTTCTACAATAATTACTATTAGTCTCTCCCTTTATTTCTACAATAATTACCATTAGACAACTAAAGGATTATGTGGAAATCCCTTTGAAGAATAGTGCTATATTGAAGTTCACTTTTTCTAAAGTGGAAAAATACATTTGAAAGCTAAAGAAGAATATTTATCTACTTAAGGTTCCACTCGATCTTAGGGTTCCACTCGATCAACATTGGTTTCCATTGATTAAATATACTAATGACACAATTGAAGCTGAGAGGGCCTCTAGTGACACACGGAGGGCCAAAGGTCAAACATTAGTTATCAAAATTGGAAGTCCAGGTAGTTAGGAAAAGAGTTAATTCGTTTCTTGCAGTTACTTTTATTTTATACATAACATGAATATAAACAATGCAAGAAGGGTTTTTTTACACTTAAATATATAGAACTATTTTCATATTTTTAATGAAAAGCTTATTAGTTTTTTTTTTTTTAATATTCTATTTATGTATGGTTTTTCTTGCTTTCATGCATTCTAAAATTCTGGTAAGAAATATGTTGATTCCTCTTTTCTTGATTATTCTTTGAAATAGTTTCGAGGAATGAATATGAAATCATCACTTGCTTTTTGTGTATATGTTATTAAATTTCTTGTAAATATCTTTGTTCTCGGAAATTTCCTTGGAGGTGCCTGAGCTGAGAAAGAAACATGCGAAGAACCCTTTATTACCTTTAATTTTTGGCGTGTTAGCTCATAGAAAGTTATTAAAAATACACAATAATTCATAAAATTTACGAGGCCACTTGATTTGATGTTGCCCTTTATCCTGTAGATGGTGCACAAACCTTGCACGTCATGTAGAACCTCTGAGCAGTCCTGACTGACAATGACACATGTGGAAAATGTTGATTGTTGCAGAGTTCAAATGATACATGTATTTTTCAAATAAAAATATTGGTTAGATACTAATTTATACATTGAAAATACAATTTTACATATACAATATAAAATTGTAAATTTACAAACAATTACACTACCAGATTTCAATAATAAAAAACTAAAAAAGTTTAAAATACCTACATTCTTCTAATTCACTTACCAAACTGTACTTCCCAGGGATCACAAGTTACAACAAAAGGAGCGATGTTCAGAGGCTACACGATTATTTCAAATGTTAGTTGCGGCATCGATATCACGTGGTACAGCCACCGCTGCCACTGACAAACGTATAGTGAGTGTGATTAGAGAAGGTAAAGCTCATTCAAGTTATTAACATGTCAAATTATGGGGATTTTTTAAATAATTATTATTTAAATTTAATAATATAATTATTGATGAAATTATAATTTTTTATTATTTAAATTGTAGTTTTAAATGTATAAATAGATAAATTTCATGAAAAATCTCTACTCAAGCTGTTTAATCATAACAACTGTAATTTCAGCAATTACAATTTTTCTAAATTTCTGACTGAACCCGTCTTAACCTCTCAATTAGTAAGCTCTGCTAAGTTTGACCCCTCAATTAATAAGCTCTACTAAATTGTATGATGTTTGAATTGAATTACAGGTTACAAGAACCCTGACTAGGAGGGTATAAATTTGATGGGAACTTCTGTCATCAAGTAAATTTTGGGTTTACTTTAAAAATTGCCATTCATATGAGGTGTTATATTTATTTCTACCTTTCATTTAAATATTATGTATTATATGTGTTTTTGTTGCTTGTATTATAATGACAATTCTCCAATATCTTTAATATCTTTGTACATGGACCATGACTAATGGTACAAAGGTATCCTGTTATATTGTCTTTTCTCCAAATTCAACTTGAGTTGTTTTGATTTAAAATAATATTTTAAAGGTGGGGAAGACAATGTGCATTTTTCTTTGTCCACTTGAAGGTGGGAAAGACAATGTGCATTTGTCTTTCTCCATTTTAAGAGTGAGGGAAGACAATGTGCATTTGTTTTCTTCCACCTTATCTTGGTGTATATGAGGTGGGGATGAGATTGGGGAAGACAATGTGTTTGTCTATTTTGAAATGAAAGTGGAGGGGGACAATGTGTATTGTATTATATATGTTGTGCATTTAAGATGTTTTCTTCCACCTTATCTTGGTGTATATGAGGTGGGCATGAGATTGGGGAAGACAATGCTTTTGTCTATTTTGAGATGAAAGTGGAGGGAGACAATATGTATTGTATTATATATGTTGTGCATTTAAGATAAGGGTGAGATGAAACAATGTGTAAGTGAAGAGAAACAATACATAATGAGGATAAGTGAAGACAATATATATTATATAATGGAACACAACATGTATTATATATGATTTGCATGGTAGAGTAAGACAAGATAATGTGCATTGTGTGCATTGCTTCCCCAAACTCTCACTTTGGGTTGATTTCTTAATTTGTAATAAATATAGAAGTTGATAGATTATTTATTTTGGAAAAAATATTGAGGATTGAATGTGAGGACCAATGTATTAGTTGGAAAAAAAAAACAAAAACCATCCATTATTATGGAGTCTCCAACTTTATATTAAATCTATTAATTATTTCATAATAGATATGGAAGTTTATAGATTATGTAAGTTATCTCCCAAACCCATTTTAAATAAATTCAAATCTATTCATTATTTTATTTTAAATATGGAAATTTATAGATTATAGAAATTGCCACCCATATTATTTTAGATAGATTTATTATTAATCCTTGTAAAAGCATGGAATACATGGAATATAGCAATAGATTTTTGGTCAAATTGTTTTGACTTCTTGGTCTAATCAAATTTTTTTATAATATTTTTAAATGTTTTATAATATTTGTATATTAAATTTAATATTTTGAAAAAAAAAATCAATTTTCTAATATCTAATATTTATTGATTGAAAACTATGAAATGACTATTTATCTATGTTTGTATGTGAAATTGTCAAAAAAAAAAAAATTAAAAATCTTATTACTTGACTCTTTGTCCTACACTTATTTAATGTCATCTCATTTGTTTGTTATGCTCAACTTATTTGCTTTATCAAAAGAGCTTATTAGTAATACAACTGTAATTAAAATGAAAATCATCTCACAAAAATCGAACAAAAATGGAACAAAAGAATGTAAGTTTTGTATTTAAGGCTTATAATTTAGCTAATTACAAATGCTTTTAAATTGAATATGATATAACAAATAAAATATAATTATGAATCCTTTTAAATTGAATAGGATATGTCAAATAAAATATATCTTTAAGTACCTAATGTTAAAATAGACATTTAATGTTAAAATACTATATAAACAACTCATCAATTATAAACATTACTAAACTATTTCATGGTTATTATTAGTTCCTGCAAAAAAGCTGGGACTATGCAATAGCAATGGGTCACTAATTCAATTTCTATTAGTTCAACCTTTGAACATAAATTAAATTATAAACATTACTAAACTATTTCATGGTTATTATTAGTTTCTGTAAAAAGGCTGGGACCATGCAATAGCAATGGGTCACTAGTTCAATTCCTATTAGTTCAACCTTTGAACATAAATTTTTCTTTAATTTATAATATTTAATTTTAAAATATTTTTATTGTAATTTTAAGAAATTAAAAGAAAATTTACATTTTATTGATTGAAAATTTTAAAATTTTATTGCTGACAACTTGCATCAATAATGTTTCTCAGATCTATAATAAATATTTCCAATCAAATTCTCAATTACATATGCAATCTCTACCATGTGTCACACCCTCAGATCAATAATAAATATACCAATCAAGTTTTCAATCCCTAGGCTGTGCATTGATTAATAAATTAAATATATACGATCAAGTTCTGAATTACATATGCAATCTTTGTCATGTATCACATGAAGGATCTAAGCATAAAAAGATTTACGTGACAGTGAAAATCACGCCCAACAGACATAGGTCATATGTATAAAAATAATTCCCAAAAACTTCGATCTGAAAAGATAAAAACTTTGTTTCTAATGAAAAAAAATATAGAGGAGTACAGGAGCAAAAAAAAATGCTACAACAAAATTACAGTAGCAACAATCTGTTGCATAAAGCACTACAACAAAATACAAAAACACATTGGTCTCTGTTACATAAACGAAATGTTTGTTGCATAAAAATATCTTCTCGTTGTATAAAAGAAAACATACAACACTCATATTACAACAGTGTGAGACTAAACTAAACAAACAGTAGATTAATAGAGCATTCGATACGTTTTACACCTTGAATGAGAGAAAACAACCTAAAGTTTAAATAACACACAACACAACTGCGTTGAGAGCTAGTGTGTCTGTTTAGGGAAAAAAACGTGGCTAATTAAATCAAACACTTGGCATTTTTACAAATTACACATGGAGTTCAGTAACCGTACAGATTCCCAACAAATGCCTAAAAACTAGGCATCATTTATTTCAATCTCCCCCTTGATTTCAAGTTTTTTAATTCCCAATAACAGTGTAAGATTTGCTAATTTATCCTTTGGAAGAGCTTTAGTGAAAATGTCTGCCAACTGATCTTCATCAGATCGACAAAATTTGAAAGAGATGAATTGTTGTTGTACAAGATCTCAATTGAAATGATGTTCAATATCAATGTGTTTGCTTTTGTTGTGGAATACAAGATGGAGATTGTGTTTTGATTGTCACAATATACTTTGATTGGCTTATTGACTTTCATTCCCAAGTTTTCAAGTAGTCTTTCCATGGAGATGGCTTGTGTACTTGTTGATGATGCTACAATATATACTCTGCTTCAATTATAGATAGAGAAACAATGGGTTTCTTTTTGTTTCTCCAAGAAATAAGATTTCCTCCAAAGAGAAAAACGTATGTAGAAGTTCTCTTTCGATCATCCAAGCAACCTCCCCAATCTGCATCTGTGTATGCTACAACATTGGAATCATTAGTAGCATTATAAAACAATCCAAAAGCATGTGTACCACTTACATATATGAGAATTCTTTTGGTTGCACGCCAATGAGACTCATGAGGTTGATGCATGAACCTGGCAACCAGACTCACAAAAAACACAATGTCTGGTCTAGTGGTCAAATACATAAGACTGCCAATCATAGATCTATAAAGAGTGGAATTACAAAGTGGAGTTTCATTTTCCTTCATCAATTTACTCCCAAGAAATAAGGGAGTACTCACAGGTTTGCAACCATGCATGTTAAACGTCCTCAACATATTTGGATTGACCAATGGATATACCTGCATCTGTTTGTTTGATTTGCATACCCAAAAAATATTGCATTTCTCCTAAATCAGACATCTAAAATTTAGATTTCATTGCCTCTTTGAACTCCTTCACAAGTGAGGGTGAGGTGCTCATAAAAAATTAAGTCATCTACATATAAGCAAACAATGATGAAATCTGATCCCACAACCTTAAATTTGTATAGTGTACTCTCAGAACAACATTTAACAAAGCCATGATTGTGAAGATATTATCAATTCTAGAGTACCAAGCTCTAAGGGCTTGTTTAAGACCATAAAGAGACTTTTTAAGCCTATAAACCTTATATTTTTTACCTTTAACAATGAAACCTTGTGGTTGTTCAACATAACCTTCTTCCTTCAAATATCCATTTAAGAAACAAGATTTAACATCCATAAGATAAACTGTTAACTTTAACTAAGATGCAATGGAAAGAAAAGTTCTTACAGTTTCAAGTCATGCTACTGGAGAAAACGTTTCCTCGTATTCAATGCCTTCTTGCTGCACATATCATTTTGCAAATAAACATGCCTTATACTTTGAAATACTCCCATCCATATTAAATTTTAGCTTGTAAATCCACTTTACACCAATAGTGGATTTTCCATGAGGAAGATCAACTAACTCCCATGTATCATTTTGTTCAATCTATGACATCTCATCCTCCATGGATTGCACCCATGGATCATCAATTCAAGCTTCTTTAAAATTAAAAAGTTCAACATGGGTAGAAGAAAAAAGAGCAAAATTATCACCACCATACCTAGATGTCTTATATCTCTCCTTCAAACTTCTTGTTTTTCTAGGAGAACTAGATGAAGATGTTGATTGTGTATCAACATGAGAACTTGCTATCGAAGAAGATGAAGATGAAATTGATGGAGAACTCCTTGAAGGTGAGTCTACATTTCTTATAGTCTAGGGCCACAAAGATTGATCATTGTTATCAAAAATCAAGTTTTAAATATGTGGAGTAAGCACTTTATCTTCTCCTTCATTTTTGTGATAGACTCCCCCTTCATCAAAGATCACATCTCTACTAGCATAAAGTTTATTATTAATTGGATCAAAACACCTATAATCCTTTCTTTCTTCTGAATATCCAATGAAAATGCATTTCACTGATTTTCCATCTAATTTATGTCTTTGTTGTGTAGGAATGTAAACAAAGCATGTAAAACCAAAAAATTTCAGATGAGAAATAGTTGGTTTTCTACAAAACCAAGCTTCATAAGAAGTATAATTTTTTACCATCTTTGTAGGACTTCTGTTGAGAATATGTATACTTGTATGCGCTGCATCTTCCCAATACATGTTTTACAAACTCATTTATTTTAACATACATCTTGCCATCTCTACAATTGTTTAGTTTTTTCTCTCCGCTACTCCATTTTGTTGAGGAGTATATGCAGTATTTAACTCCTTCTTGATGCCATGTAAGCTGCAAAATTCTTTGAATTCATTTGAGGTGAATTCTACACATCGATTAGTTATCAATACTTTCAAATAGTATTCTGACTCCTTCTCAACAAATGCTTTAAAATTTTGAAAGCAACTAAAATATTGAAACTTTTTGTTGATGATTGCAGCTACATGATACATTCTCCAGCTTACAAACTTGAGATAAATTCCTCGAGAGGCTCAGTGTGTGGTTCCTATCTGAGAGATATCTGGAACGTAGAGATGGCCTCCTCCTTGCAGAGAGTTGAGAAGAACTCCATATGATTCTCCTATGTAACGCAGTGAGACAGGAGATCTGCAGAGTTGGACATGCCTGTGGCTGAGCGCAAGGTGAACATGTGAAATCCAAAAGTGTTGGGTGCATCGTCATGAGAACAGAAATGAAGATGATGTATGAGCCTCCTCTGAGCATAAGAGTTGAAGAGAAACTCCAGATGACTCTCCTATGTAATGCAGTGGGAAAGAAGATCTGTTGAGTGGACGTGCTTGTGGACGAGCACAGGTGAACATTATCCTAGTGGATGAGCACTAGTGAATAAGTGGTTCTTTTGTGTAATGCAGTGAGCCAGAGATATGGACATCCTTATGGATGTGCCCCTAGTGGATGAGCACTAGTGGGTGTATAATATCCCTTGCTATATTGTTCAAGATTCAGACCTGCTTGTAACCCTAATTGTAATGTAAAGGGTACAGGTCGAGCCCACCTTAATGTGAT
>JASDQU010105510.1:125733-145013 GCA_032191745.1 Picea mariana | reverse complement strand
AAATAAAAAAAATACTTTTATATGTCGGAAGTTGAATAACTTGTGAAAATACAGTTTTTTTTGTCATAAAACAAGCAAAAGTGTAACCCACCTTCATGATTTCACCCTAAGGCATGTTTATTTGCAAAATGATATGTGCAACAAAAAGGCAATGAATACGAGGAAACATTTTCTCCAGTAGCATGACTTGAAACTGTAAGAACTTTTCTTTCCATTGCATCTTAGTTAAAGTTAACAGTTTATCGGATGGAAATTAAATCTTGTTTCTTAAATGGATATTTGAAAGAAGAAGTTTATGTTGAACAACCACAAGGTTTCATTGTTAAAGGTAAAGAAGATAAGGTTTATAGGCTTAAAAAGTCTCTTTATGGTCTTAAACAAGCCCTTAGAGCTTGGTACTCTAGAATTGATAATATCTTCACGATCATGGCTTTGTTAAATGTCGTTCTGAGAGCACACTGTACAAATTTAAGGTTGTGGGATCAGATTTCATCATTGTTTTCTTATATGTAGATGACTTAATTTTTTATGAGCACCTCACCCTCACTTGTGAAGGAGTTCAAAGAGGCAATGAAATCTAAATTTTAGATGTCTGATTTAGGAGAAATGAAATATTTTTTGGGTATGCAAATCAAACAAACAGATGCAGGTATATCCATTGGTCAATCCAGATATGTTGAAGACGTTTAACATGCATGGTTGCAAACCTATGAGTACTCCCTTAGTTCTTGGGAGTAAATTGATGAAGGAAGATGAAACTCCACTTTGTAATTCCACTCTTTATAGATCTATGATTGGCAGTCTTATGTATTTGACAACCACTAGACCAGACATCGTGTTTGTTGTGAGTCTGGTTGGCATGTTCATGCATCAACCTCATGAGTCTCATTGGCATGTAGCCAAAAGAATTCTCATATATGTAAGTGGTACACATGTTTTTGGATTATTTTATAATGCTACTAATGATTCCAATGTTGTAGCATACACAGATGCAGATTGGGGAGGTTGCTTGGATGATCGAAAGAGAACTTCTAGATACGCTTTTCTCTTTGGAGGAAATCCTATTTCTTGGAGAAACAAAAAGAAACACATTGTTTCTCTATCTACAGCTGAAGCAGAGTATATTGTAGCATCATCAACAAGTACAGAAGCCATTTGGATGGAAAGACTACTTGAAGGCTTGGGAATGAAAGTCAATAAGCCAATTAAAGTATATTGTGACAATCAAAGCACAATCTCCATGGCGAAGAATCTTGTATTCCACAACAAGAGAAAACACATTGATATTGAACATCATTTCAATCGAGATATTGTACAACAACAATTCATCTCTTTCAAATTTTGTCGATCTGAAGATCAACCATTTTTACTAAAGCTCTTCCAAAGGATAAATTAGCAAATCTTACACTATTGTTGGGAATTAAAAAATTTGAAATCAAGGGGAGGATTGAAATAAATGATGCCTAGCTTTTAGGCATTTGTTGGGAATCTATACGGTTACTGAACTCTTTGTGTAATTTGTAAAAATGCCAAGTGTTTGATTTAATTAGCCACATTTTTTCCCCTAAACAGACACACTAGCTCTCAATGTAGTTGTGTTGTGTGTTATTCAAACTTTAGGCTGTTTTCTCTCATTCAAGGTGTAAAATGTATCGAATGCTCTATTAATCTACAATTTGTTTAGTTTAGTCTCACACTATTGTAATATGAGTGTTGTAACTTTTCTTTTATGCAACGAGAAAATATTTTTATGCAACAAACATTTTGTTTATGTAATAGAGACCAATGTGTTTTTGTATTTTGTTGTAGTGATTTATGCAACAGATTGTTGCTACCGTAATTTTGTTGTAGCATTTTTTTTGCTCCTGTACTCCTGTATATTTTTTTTCATTAGAAACAAAGTTTTTATCTTTTCAGATCAAAGTTTTTGGGAATTATTTTTATACATATGACCTATGTCTGTTGGGCATGATTTTCACTGTCACATAAATCCTTTTATGCTCAGATCCTTCATGTGATACATGACAAAGATTGCATATGTAATTGAGAACTTGATCGGATATATTTAATTTATTAATCAATGCATAGCCTAGGGATTGAAAACTTGATTGGTATATTTATTATTGATTTGAGGGTGTGACACATGGTAGAGATTGCATACGTAATTGAGAATTTGATCAGATATATTTATTATAGATCTGAGAAACATTATTAATGCAAGTTGTCACAACTGCAATAAAACCTTAAAGTTTTCAACCAATAAAATAAAAGATAATTTTTTTTTTTTAATTTCTTAAAATTACAATAAAAATATTCCAAAGTTAAACATTGCAAATCAAAGAAAAATTTATGATCAAAGGTCGAACTAATAGGAATTGAACTAGTGACCCATTAAATTTATGGTCAAAGGTTGAACTAATAGGAATTGAACTAGTGACCCATTGCTATTGCTATAGTCTCAGGCCTTTCGGCAAGGACTAATAATAACCATGAAATAGTTTAGTAACATATACACAAACTAATAGTTATGATTTCATATTCATTTATTTACACTGTTTCAAAGAATTTAAACAAGATAATACTAATATCGTAAGATTAGTTGACAACATATTAATCTAATCTTATAAGAATTCTAGAATACATAGACAAAATCATATACTCCCCCAAAGAGTTCAACAAGCTTTCCATTAAAAATATGAAAGTAGTTCCATATAGTTAAGTCTCAAAAATATTTGTTTGCATCATTTACATTCATATTATGCATAAAATAAAAGTAATTACAGTATATCATAATCAACTCTTTTTCTAACTACTTGCCCTATGGCTGCGGATTAAGATCAATGGTGGAGGTTCTAGGTTCGAGTCCTTGCAAGAAACGACAAAATCCTTGGAAAAAATGTCATCGTGTCAACTCCTGGTTGTTAGAAATGGACTTCTTTTAATGATGGTTAGAGCACTCAAATGAAAGAGAATGCATGAAATAATGAAAGCATGTAATCTACTTTTACAATAGAAATTTATGGAATTAATTATACTGGATTTAGTTAGGGTGTATAAGAAAAATTCATGGATTCCAGTCAATTGGGTTTAACTTGGATGGTTGTGAGGAATGATTGTTATCCTTCCCATCCAGGTTCAATTCCCATAAATGATATGTTAAACTCATAATAAGTATATTTTAATGGCTTCGAGCCTATTGTATTGGAAAGTTACCTTTGATTCAAATGAATAGCAAAGCAACTGCTTTTCCGAGGGAAAAAAGAAAAATTCATGGATTCCACTGACGGTTTTTGTTATTTCCCTTTCTTCAAGTAACATCAGTTGTCATTTTGATGTTCAAAGACCTGTGTATCTCATCTGATATTTAATTGATCCCAGAAATAAAACATACGCTACTACCATTATAGATTTTAAGATTTCATAAGGAACTCGTCGTTCTTTCTTGATCAATTTTCTCCACCAGGCATATACTAGAGATCTTCCCTGTCGACAAATAATTTCACCACACACTTGGGATTTGAACTATATTCATCGATTCTTTTTTATTCTAGAATATAGTGACGCATGTGAGATATAGCTAGCAAAGTCATCAACATATTCCACTTCTCCCAAAGTCATCAACATATAGAATTGAGAGAGACTTTTGGCATCTCTCTCATTCTAGAATAGTTGCAAGCTCTGATGATCATTCCATTTAATTTATTATGTGCAATTTCCATGGCTCATGTTGACTCCACCCTAATGAATCCCATCACATTGTTCATGGAAACTGCACCACTTATCAATGATTGATAAATATGTATTTCTTGAGGTGTTTGGATTTTTATAAATACAATAAGCTTTAATTTTTTGAAATAAAAATATGCATTTGGACATCACTAAGAAATCATTATTTCACTAACAGTCAGGGTACTAAAGTAATATCTAGAAGCTCCCCTTTCTTTACCGACTCTTTCTACTATAGGTAGTCTCCTTAGGCACCCTATAAAGTTCCTTCTGTATAGACAAATAGATCCCCTCCTTGCCAAGATTCACGAGGTGTCGACTCAAATGCTAGTGAGATTCAAAATCTCAATATGCACCTGTATTCGCCCTTGGAGGATATGAAATTGTGTGAGGACTTTAGGGAAGATTTCAAAAGATCTATATGTTTAAGTGATTTTTCTTTATGATTGCACTAGGTAGCACTGCTAGCATCTATTTATGATTGCACTAGCTATCACCGCTAGCAAGAATAATTCTCAGTGATTTAATGACCATCATGGTCATCAAAAACTGTGTAATCGAGAGTTAGGACCATAATGTTTATAATTGATGAGTTGTTTATATAGTATTTTAACATTAAATGTATACTTTGGCATTAGGTACTTAAAGATATATTTTATTTGACATATCAGATTCAATTTAAAAGGATTAATAATTATATTTTATTTGTCATATCATATTCAATTTAAAAGCATTTGTAATCAACTAAATTATAAGTCTTAAATACAAAACTTATATTCTCTTGTTCGGTTTTTGTGAGATGATTTTCATTTTAATTACAGTTGTATTACTAATAAGCTTTTTTGATAAAGCAAATAAGTTGAGCACAACAAACAAATGAAATGACATTAAATAAGTGTAGAATAAGTGTAAGACAAAGAATCAAGTAATAAGATTTTTTATTTTTTTTTAACAATTTTACATTTAAACATAGATAAATAGTTATTTCATAGTTTTCAATCAATAAATATTAGATATTAGAAAATTGATTTATTTTTTTCAAAATATTAAATTTAATATACAAATATTATAAAACATTTGAAAATATTATAAAAAAATTTGATTGGACCAAAAAGTTAAAACAATTTGACCAAAAATCTACTGCTATATTCCATGCTTTGACAAAGACTAATAATAAATCTATCTAAAATAATATGGGGGGCAATTTCTATAATCTATAAATTTCCATATTTAAAATAAAATAATGAATAGATTTGAATTTATTTAAAATGGGTTTGGGAGACAACTTGCATAATCTATAAACTTCCATATCTATTATGGAATAATTAATAGATTTAATATAAAGTTGGAGACTCCATAATAATGGATAGTGTTTTTTTTTTCCAACTCATACATTGATCCTCACACCCAATCCTCAATATTTTTTTCCAAAATAAATAATCTATCAACTTCTATATTTATTACAAAATAAGAAATCAACCCAAAGTGAGAGTTTGGGGAAGTAATGCACACAATGCACATTATCTTGTCTTACTCTACCATGCAAATCATATATAATACATGTTGTGTTCCATTATATAATATATATTGTCTTCACTTATCCTCATTATGTATTGTTTCTCTTCACTTGCACATTGTTTCATCTCACCTTTATCTTAAATGCACAACATATATAATACAATACACATTGTCTCCCTCCACTTTCATCTCAAAATAGACAAACGCATTGTCTTCCCCAATTTCATCTCCACCTCATATACACCAAGATAAGGTGGAAGAAAACAAATGCACATTGTCTTCCCTCACTCTTAAAATGGAGAAAGACAAATGCACATTGTCTTTCCCATCTTCAAGTTGGACAAAGACAAATGCACATTGTCTTCCCCACCTTTAAAATATTATTTTAAATCAAAACAACTCAAGTTGAATTTGGAGAAAAGACAATGTAATAGACTACCTTTGTATCATTAGTCATGGTCCATGTACAAAGATATTAAAGGTATTGGAGAATTGTCATTATAATACAAGCAACAAAAACACATATAATACATAATATTTAAATGAAAAGTAGAAATAAATATAACACCTCATATGAACAGCAATTTTTAAAGTAAACCCAAAATTTACTTGATGGCAGAAGTTCCCATCAAATTTATACCCTCCTAGTCAGGGTTCTTGTAACCTGTAATTCAATTGAAACATTATACAATTTAGTAGAGCTTACTAATTGAGGGGTCAAACTTAGCAGAGCTTACTAATTGAGAGGTTAAGACGGGTTTAGTTAGAAATTTAGAAAAATTGTAATTGCTGAAATTACAATTGTTATGATTAAACAGCTTGAGTAGAAATTTTTCATGAAATTTATCTATTTATACATTAAAAATTACAATTTCATCAATAATTATATTATTAAATTTAAATAATAATTATTTAAAAAATCCCGAAAATTTGACATGTTAATAACTTGAGTGAGCTTTACCTTCTCTAATCACACTCACTATACGTTTGTCAGTGGCAGCGGTGGCTGTACCACGTGATATCGATTGCGCAACTAACATTTGAAATAATCGTGTAGCCTCTGAACATCGCTCCTTTTGTCGTAACTTGTGATCCCTGGGAAGTACAGTTTGGTAAGTGAACTAGAAGAATGTAGGTATTTTAAACTTTTAAAGTTTTTTATTATTGAAATCTGGTAGTGTAATTGTTGGTAAATTTACAATTTTACATTGTATATGTAAAATTGTATTTTCAATGTAAAAATTAGTATCTAACCAATATTTTTATTTGAAAAATAAATGTATCATTTGAACTCTGAAAACAATCAACATTTTCCACATGTGTCATTGTCACTCAGGAGTGCAACAATCAACATCTTCCACAGGTGTCATTTTCACTCAGGACTGCTCACAGGTTCTACATGACGTGCAAGGTTTGTGCACCATCTACAGATAAAGGGCAACATCAAATCAAGTCGCCTCGTAAATTTTATGAATTATTGTGTATTTTTAATAACTTTCTATGAGCTAACACGCCAAAAATTAAAGGTAATAAAGGGTTATTCGCATGTTTCTTTCTCAGCTCAGGCACCTCCAAAGAAATTTCCGAGAACAAAGATATTTACGAGAAATTTAATAACATATACACAAAAAGCAAGTGATGATTTCATATTCATTCCTCGAAACTATTTCAAAGAATAATCAAGAAAAGAGGAATCAACATACTTCTTACCAGAATTTTAGAATGCATGAAAGCAAGAAAAACCATACAATCTTACCAGAATTAATGTATGAAAGTAACCATAAAATCTTACTAGAATTAATGCATGAAAGCAAAGAATTTTAGAATGCATGAAAGCAAGAAAAACCATACTTAAATAGAATCATTTTCAAAAAAAAAAAAAGACTAATAAGCTTTTCATTAAAAATATGAAAATAGTTCTATATATTTAAGTGTAAAAAAACCCTTCTTGCATTGTTTATATATATATTATGTATAAAATAAAAGTAACTGCAAGAAACGAATCAACTCTTTTCCTAACTACTTGGACTTCCAATTTTGATAACTAATGTTTGACCTTTGGCCCTCCGTGTGTCACTAGAGACCCTCTCAGCTTCAAATGTGTCATTAGTATATTTAATCAATGGAAACCAATGTTGATCGAGTGGAACCTTAAGTAGATAAGTATTCTTCTTTAGCTTTCAAATGTATTTTTCCACTTTAGAAAAAGTGAACTTCAATATAGCACTATTCTTCAAAGGGATTTCCACATAATCCTTTAGTTGTCTAATGGTAATTATTGTAGAAACAAAAAGAGAGAATAATAGTAATTATTGTAGAAATAGAAAGGAGAGATTATCTGATTAATGATAATTATTGTAGTAATAGAAATGAGAGACTATCTATCACGAGCCATGGTGTTCTCTAGTGCTTTAAGTACCTAATATTGTTCAAAGAAGTCATTGATGGAACCTAAGATAAGTAGATTGCAATTTGATACTACTTTTTCTATCACGTTCCATATCTTAGTAGCTCCATGCAATTCAAATTCCATGTTTTCACATGTTTCTTTAACCAAATTCTTCGAGTAGTCTAAACCACTATTGATACCAATGAGGTCATCTTCAGTCATGTAGGAAACCTCTGGATCAAGGTCCTTAACGTATTCCCACCATCTTGTAATAAATCAAATTATAATTGAACATGTTCTCATTAAACCTTCCAAGCTATAAGGTGTCTTTGAAGATTGAAATACCTATAGTTTCTCATAAAATATTCTATGTTGAGTGTTCAACTTATCTTAAATTTTAAATGAATAGTTTATGAAACTAGAAGGATCACATTGACTAGTTTGGGAATCATTTACTTCATTTGCAATTTAGTGATTTTCTCTTGTTGTTTCCTCAATTGCTTGATAATGGATCCAATAGTATCAATGGTTGCTTCATCAAGTGTTAGTGCTGCAAATGTATTCTAGTACAATATCACTAACATTAAAGACAACTGCCTAAGACTTCAAGACAATCTCTTTATCGATGGAATTTTTTATTATTGTATGGGATTGCCTCACAATCTACTTGATTTTTTTTATCAAATGTAAAATTATCTAAATCGACTACTTCAACAACCACAGGTATAGGTACATCACCTCCAATAATGATCGAAGATGAACTTACTTTCGCAAAGATCTAAGGTGTGTATACTTAACTACTTGGCTTAGACCTTGACATTAATAGGATGCTTTGCAGTCTCTCTTGTTGGCCATTCTTTCTTCTCTTGGCTTTGGCATCTACCTTAGTCGTTTTCCTCTATTCATCTTTCTAGGACTTCTTCTTTTCTTCTTCCAATTTCTTTTCATTAGAAATGTGTTCTCCTCTTTGATTTCTTTCCAACGAGCTATCTCGGGCTTAATTTTGTGAGTTGTGTTTTCTACCCAGGTCTATAATTTTGTCTATCTCTCCTCCTTTTGCAGACCTGATCGTAGGTTTTTTCTCTCGGCTTGTAGTTGTCTATTGTTTGTCTTCACCCGGTTGATAGACCTATTTTCCTTATCGACTTGCCCGAAGAGTATCGGCCCTAAGCCTTTGTGTTTTCCCTAAAGTCGAGCGCTTCCCTCTTTACCTATGTCTTTGATCCTCTGCTTTCTTAAGCCCTTAGCCAGTCATCTAAGTAATCGTTCACATGCCGCAATCACGACCACCAAGCGCAACACTTGAAGTGGTTTGATGTGGACTCAAATCAAGCGAGCAGGCAAAGATCAGTTTTCAACGACATAGATCCTTCGAGCAGATCAGATCGACAACCATCGGGTAATCGGGATCATACAACTGCACCAAGTTTAGCGTCAAGGAGAGGTCTGAAATCGCAAAATGATCGAAGTTGTTCATTTTGGAAGGACGCGTGGCACAAGATTAGCATTTCATGATTTCGTGAGATGGAGCAGTCAAAAGAAAAGTATTTGGAACTAGTGAAATGCGAAATCGCGAAAAGATCGTAGTCGTTGATCAAAGGAGAGATATGGACCTTTGGATCATCTTTTCGCGATTTCACGAGTCAGGAAACTAGGAGGGTAGAGTCTTGAAGACTCGCAACACGCAAAGTCCTAAAATGATCTTGATCGTCCATTCCTGAAAGACTCATGGCGCATGATCAACATGGAGAAATTCGTTTTGGGTGGGGTGGAACTGAAGTAAGAAGTGTTGACGGCCCAAGGTCCCAAAATGTCGATGTTTGGGGAAGTTCGATGCAAAGGGATGCGTGTCGCCTGATCTGCACAATCGTGATTTCGCGACTCGAGGATTCCAGCAGAGATCACAATGTAAACTCTCGAAGCGCAAAATATCGAAGCAACTGGGAATTAAGCATGAGGTCACAGCCTGTGGTCGTATGGGGCAGGGGAATGGATCCACACAAAATATTAGAGCGCCCAAGTTGGTCATAGAGAAGGATCCTTATGGCCTCAAGGTGCCAATTTTGACTCAAAGGAGTTGTGAGCTCACCTGGAGCATTCATGGGTGTCAGGCTTTGTCCTGACCCAAATAAAAGCAGTTAATGAAAGTGGGAAAGGTAGTTGAAACCTCGTTTCACCACATAAATGGAAAGCATGGAAATTCTGGCCATGGAGGACAGATTGTTAACCAAAAGTTCCATGTCATGGTTTTTCATGTGAAGCCCATACTGAGCTGATCTTGTGTCTATCAGAAGAATGTGAGTGCATCCTGACAGAAGTATATGTAGACGCAAAGCTTTGATTGTAGTAGCCAGGTCACACTCCTGGTGATGGTGAGTTGTTCTGAGTATAAATACTTAGTTTTGATATTTTGACAGGGTCGATGGTAGAGCTAGGCTATCGTATTGTAAATTTTTAGTAAAGCCTCTGGTTTCTAGTTATATATTTATATTTGAGACTTCTTGCTTAATCTAAGTCATCTTTCTTCCTCCATCTTAATATGTGTCTGATACTGAATGTTCATGATTGAAGGATTCACATGGATGGTTGTGACTATGTTGTAATGGATGATTGATTGCAGTGTTGTTATAGCGTTTTCAATTTCATGAAGTTCTGAATCCAAGAAGATCTTGTTTTATGAATTTTTCCTCCTTAGGATGCTGGAAGACCGGATGTCCATAGCACACCCCTTCACTCTCCTCAAGTTCCTCACCCTACTCACCACTATACCAAACTTACTGACTGAAGTTAGACCAAGACCTCACCTGCTTGTGCTTTCCAATCCATTTTTTTGAGTTAGACCGATACCATCCTGAGTCTGCGTCCATTAGACTGCCTTCAAATTTATTTTTCGTGACATACAAACTGATGGGCATCAAGCTTACCTCCGTCGCAATCCAGGGGTGACTTCTGGTGCTAACATTTTTGGCGCCGCTGCCAGGGATGAATTGAATATTTTCCCTGAGTAGAACGATAACGAGCTTCTTATTATAAAGGTGCATCAGATATCAGAACC
This sequence comes from Picea mariana, assembly GCA_032191745.1. Taxonomy (NCBI): domain Eukaryota; kingdom Viridiplantae; phylum Streptophyta; class Pinopsida; order Pinales; family Pinaceae; genus Picea; species Picea mariana. The sequence continues at coordinate 134,325 of JASDQU010105510.1, read as the reverse complement.
ATTCAAGATTGCATTTGTGCACTTGGCGACTCCATTGTTTCAGTTGTGGCTTCTAGAGGCAGACACCCGAGGTCTACTCCACAATTTCCTCTAGCGACTCCTGAAGCCGACCCAAAGAAAATTGTCAAAAGAAGAAAGGCCCTTCAAGAAGGTACTTCAGCTATTGAACCAAGTATTTCTGATAATTTTCACCATCCTCCTATAGAAACTCCAATAGCTATTTCTCATTCTCCTGTTACACCCTCTGTTGGAGTTTCTAGAAGTTTAAATTTTGGGAGTTTTCCTGTTGATTTCCCCTCTCTGAGCTTCACTACTCCTCCTGTTAAAATTGTTGTGTTTATGGAGAGAGAAACCTCTACTCCCTCAAGTCCTCCGTTGTTTTCTATTGTCCCCAGAAACACACCTCCAATCTCCCCTTCTCGAACTCCATCCCCACCTAGTTCTCCTCGAGTTCACATCCCAATGGCAAGTGTTAATCCCCCTAGAAATAGAATGGACACCATAGTAGTTTCCAGATATGCCCCTCTCATTCTCCCTCAGCCTCTTAATTCCCTACCAGTTGGTGGCTACCTTAAGTAGCTGTTATAGGAGAGGGAGATATAACTGCAGAGGAGCACCTTACAACTTTCTATAGTTATGTTGATAACTATGTCATAGTAGACGAAGATGCGTGGATGAGGATTTTTGTCCAAAGTCTTGACGGAGAAGCTAGAAAGTGGTTCAGAGCCCTAGCTCCTGGATCCATCGCCGGGATTGAGGCTCTAGATGATGTCTTCTTGAGACAATAGGGGGATAAAAAAAACTTCATGTATTATATCACATAGTTCGGATCCCTAAAGAGAAAGGAGGGAGAATCTGTCTCTGACTTCTCCAAAATATTCAACAAAATGTACAATAAGATCCCTGTTGAGATAAAGCCCACAGAAGCCTCTGCCAAAATTACCTATGCTAGTGCTTTTGATCATGACTTCTGCCTCCTATTAAGAGAGAGAAGAGATACTTCCTTGGCTTATATGCAAGTTGCAGCCCTGGAAGTAGAATCTAACATATTGGCAGTTGACCAACTCAGGAATAAGGCCGATAAAGACAGAGGAAGGGGAAGATTTGAAGCCTCAACCTTCAATTCCTCTGCCCTCCCCCCTCAAATGGACGAAGTAACCAAGCTACTAAAATCACTTTCAGCTAGAATGGAAAGGTTGGAATTGGAGGGAAAGAAAACATATATAAATCCTCAAAATGTTGAGAACAAAGGCAACTTCAGGAGGTCGAATAACCATGCTCCTCAGATTATGCAAAGAGAGCCTCGAAACAGAGACAAAGATGATCATAAAATTCAAACCCCTCTTTAGAACAACGTTGTCGTAGATGATGGTGGAGAGGAAGAGTACCTTGACCTAGAAATTCACTATCTCAAAGATGCATCTCCTTCTCCTCACTTAACTCAATCAACATATGAGGAGTCTCTCATGGAAATTCAATTAAATGAGCTGAGCAAGGGGAATAAGGCCAGTGACAACACGAATAGATACAACCTCAGTTCTAAGAAGAAAGATGGGAATTATGACATCCCTGATCAGCCTCCCAGAGTAGACAATCCTGCCAAAGACGCGACAAGCAGCAACAAGGAAAAGAGAACGCAAAACCCCCCACCAGTAGTCAAACGTTCTATCCTGGAGGTAAAAGAAATTATGAAGCTCCCCTCCTATTTTAACTTTGAGCATGAAATTCAGAAGATTAGGATCCTGGTACCCCTTTCAAAGTTGGTCAAGCATGAAGACTTTAAGAGGTCCCTATCTAAACTGTTGTTGCCTGAACCTTTGAATCATCCCTCAGACTCAATCAATTTGCAAGACGAGAAGACAACAGTCATCCTAGGTCCCATGGTAGAAGATAGAGACAATTCATCCCCTCCCTTCTACATATCACTAAACCTACATGACAAGGTACTGCATAATTGTCTGATGGATTCAGGGGCCTCTCATAACCTCATGCCCAAAACTGTCATGGAAGAATTAGGTCTAGAAATCACAAGAGCATACCATGACTTGTATTCCTTTGACTCCCAGAAAGTGCAATGTCTTGGGCTCATCAAAGATCTAGTTGTGACCTTGTTTTAGCTACCCATGAAAAGTGTGGTCATGGATATCGTGGTGGTTGACGTTCCTCCCAAGTTTGGCATGCTATTGTCAAAATCTTGGATAAAAATACTTGGGAGAACATTGCAGATGGACCTCACATATGCTATCATTCTTGTGTTTGGGGGGGAACATAGAAGACTATACAAAGAAGCTCAGTTGGCCTACACTATTAGCGATGAAGTAGATCCCACCAACCATCCTATCTTTGCACTTGACACTGATTTGGGATCCAGCTTATTACAACTCACGGATGCCCCTGAGCCCCCTCTTGAGATCATAAATTCCATTACTCTTTGTGAATATTCTCCTCTGATTACCTCTGTGTGGAAAATTTTCTTTGATGGAACCTCTTCTAGAGAAGGTGCTAGTACTGGAGTAGTCCTTGTTTCCCCTGCTCAAGAAACTATATCTCTGTCCTACAAGTTATAATTTGAAATTATCAATAATGTGGCAGGATATGAAGCTCTTGTTTTGGGTTTGAGCGCTGTAAAGGACATGGGGATTGAAGAGATATCGATGTTCAGAGATGTTGAATTGATTGTCCAGCAGATTAGGAGTATTTATCAAGGTAAGCACCCTCGGCTGAGATCGTATAGAAATGAAGTATGGGACCTTATTGATAGTTTTTTCTCGGCTTTCAACATTTCATTTGTTCCCAGAGAAGAGAATGTCATGGATGAATCTTTAGCTATATCAGCAAGCAATTTCATAATCCCCTGACCACCTAAGCTCAGATATGATGTAGAAGTAAAATATAGACCCTCCATATCTAACAACGTCAAGCATTGGAAAGTGTTTGAAGACGATCTTGAGATCAAAAGAGTCCTGGAGACTATTGATGAGTTTTCAGCATTACACATTGATCAAGATCCCAACTCCGAAATACATCCTCATCTTGATGTTTTTCTGAAAAAAATTGCTCATCATCACATTGTCCAGTTACCCAAGAACCACATCCCAAAGGGACTACTCCCTTTGGAAATATTATTTGATAGAAATGATGTGGTTGTAAAGGGTAAAGTCCCAAATGAGGATGCTGATGTAGCTAAGTGAAATATTGACACATAGAGGAATCCCAAATTTTTCAAGATGTCAAGCAGTTTGTCAAAGAAGTAGAGGGTCGTGTATGCTAAATTTAAGGGAATTTGCTGATGTGTTTTCCTAGACCTATGAAGACATCAAAACATATGACACAAGTGTCATTGAGAACAAGATCCCATTGAAAGAGGAAGCCAAACCATTTAGGCACAAGTTAAGACAGATAAATCCTATGTTGCTTCCTGTTATGGAGAAAGAGGTAAAAAATCTGTTGGATGCCCAGATCATCGTGCCTTTGAGGTATTTTGAGTGGGTGGCCAACCTGGTCCCAGTAAGGAAGAAGAATGGATAAATCAGACTCTGTGTCGATTTCAGGAACCTAAACAGAAGCTCCAAGAAGGACAATTACCCACTGCCAAAGATGGAACACATATTGCAAAGGGTAACAGGTGCATCCAGGATCTCCATGATTGATGGATTTTCTGGCTACAATCAGATATTTGTCCTACCTGAAGACAGAGAAAAGACAATCTTTACCACTCCTTGGGGCACTTTCATGTATGCAAAAATTCCCTTTGGATTAATGAACGCAGGAGCAACCTTTCAGTGAGCCATGGACATTGCCTTCATTGGGGAGAAGGATACATTTCTGGTCATCTATCTGGATGACATAACAATGTTTTCCAGATTTGATAAAGAACATTGTTGTCATCTAAGGAAAGTCTTCTTGAAATGTAGAAGGTTTGGTCTTTCCTTGAATCCTAAGAAATCATTGTTTGCTATGAAGGAGAGAAAGTTGATAGGGCACATTGTATCAGCTGAGGGAGTTAGGATTTATTCGAGTAGAGTGGAAGCTATTCAAACCTTGTCACTTCCAAGGTCTAGGAAGGAAGTCCAGTCTTTCCTGGGCAAAATAAATTTTATGAGAAGGTTTGTTTCAAATTTTGCTGAGTTGGTGAAACATATCACATCCATGCTCAGGAAGGGGAATGAGCTAAAATGGACTCCAGAGTCCAGAAAATCCATCAATCAAATCAAGAAGGCACTGATTAAAGCACATGTGCTTATCAGTCTAGATTATTCCAAGGATTTTCTGATTTTCTCTTTTGCCTCATTCGACACAGTGGAAGTTATTTTGTTGCAGAAGAATGTTGAGGGGCTGGAGCAACCTATTTCATTTTTTAGTAGAGCATCGAGAGATGCCAAAGTGAAATATGACATCATAGAAAAGCAGGCATATGCTTTGGTTAAAGCTCTCAAAGCCTTCAAAGTCTATATGTTGCACTCAAAAATCCTCGCATATGTTCCTTCAACCTCTGTGAAGGAAGTTTTCATCTAGCCAGGCATAGATGGAAGAAAGAGCAGATGGATCGCCAAGATCCTTGAATTTGATCTAGATATCAAGCCCACCAAATTGATCAAAAGTCAAGGTTTAGACAAATGGATGGCTGAGGCAAATTGCCAAGATTTGGGGGTAAATTTCATCAAACCTTGCTCAGAAAGTCAGTATCCTGAGTTGTCCGAAATAATTTCTCAAGCACCCCCCCCCCCCATTAGAAGGATGCCCTTGGTATAAGGACGTTATATATTTCTTGCAGAAGTTCCAGCCTTATGACGACATGGGAAAGAGTAGGGCTAGAGATTTAAAGCTCAAAGCAATCAAATATTTCTTAATTGACCAGGTCATGTATTGGAGAGACCCTTTAGGAGTTCTTATGAGATGTCTAGACCCACAGGAGGCCCAAAGGATTATATTTGATTTCCATGACAGCCTATGTGGGGGACATCATTTTTGGAAAACCACAGCCTACAAAATTCTTAGGGCTGGGTACTACTGGCCAAATCTATTCACTAATGTCTGTGCAAAGATCAGGGCTTGCATCAAATGTCAGAAATTCTCTAGGAAGCATCAACTCAAGTCTCTGCCATTAAATCCTTTGGTGGCCTCAGTGCCTTTCCAGCAATGGAATCTATACTTCATTGGGGAAATTCACCCTACATCAAGAGTTCATCACAAAGGGATCCTGACTGACACAGACTATTTTACCAAGTGGATAGAAGTTGTCCCCACAAGAAGCGCTTCTCATAAGGTGATCATTGGTTTTCTGGAAGATATTATAGCAAGATTTGGTTGTCCAAGCAGGATTATCACTAACAACACTGCGTCTTTCAAGGCTGAGCCATTGATCCAATTCTGTGAACAGTTCAAGATCAAATTGATTCACTCTACCCCGTACTATCCCAAAGGCAATGGATTAGCATAGTCCTCTAACAAAATCCTTATAAATATTATCAAAAGATTGTTAGAGGACAACAAGAAAGCATGGGATTCGAAGCTCAAATTTTCTCTGTGGGCTGATAGAGTGACAACAATGAGGTCCCGACATCTCTCCTTTCCAACTTGTGTATGGGACTGAAGCAATTTTTTCTTCTCAGCTTTCCCTACCTGTGGCGAAATTATTCCAATACTGCCAAGGAGAGCCTGATGACATGATCAGGAGAATACATCAGCTGGTAGAAGTGCAGCAGACTAGAGAGAAGGTGATGGATAGAGTTCATGATCATCAATAGAAAATCAAGCAGACCTTTGACAGGAAAAGAAGTAAATAGGATTTTCAACCTAGAGATATAGTACTCAAATGGGATGCTCCCAGACAGGACAAGGGAAAGCATGGAAAATTTGAAGCCTTTTGGATCGACCCCTTCAAAATCTCCGAGAAGTTCCCAAATAACACTTATATATTGCAGAATTTGGAGGGAGACAAAACCTTTGGTGGCCCTGTAAATGGGCAGTTCTTGAAAATGATTTTTGTTTAAAGCCACAATCGGTGCCCCACCATTGTAAATATCATCTTTGTTTTACATTTATTTTATTTTTTATAGGAGACTCCATAACCCAAAGCAAATACATTGGAGCTGCGTGTTCTTGGTAGGGAGCAAGGAGCATGCCATCTCCTGTGGAGCCAATGTTAGCACATAAACTTATCAAGGTCTTGTGAGTTGTTTTTTCTACCCAGGTCTGTAATTTTGTCTATCTCTCCTCCTTTTTCAAACCCGATCGTAGGTTTTTTCTCTCGGTTTGTAGTTGTCTGTTGTTTGTCTTCACCTAGTTGATAGACCTGTTTTCCTTGTCGGTTTGTTCGAAGAGTATTGGCCCTAAGCCTTTGTGTTTTCCCTAAAGTCGAGCGCTTCCCTCTTGTAATGTCCCTTCCAAATAGGAGCTCCAGAGAGGAGGCTTAATGGTCTAAACTGCCCCGTTAGACTATAGCCAGGGACAAAGAAGGGTAAATAGGGTTACTAGAGGTCACTCCAATCACAGGTATTATATTCAGAAAGTAACATTGAGCTAAAAAGGGTTAAAAGTGCTTTTAAGTCATTATGAGCTAAAAATAGAAGTCAACAGTGAATTAGGGTTTCAACAATGATTTAGGGTTTTGGAATTCAATAGTGAATTAGCGTTTCAGCATGATTTAGGGTTTTGGAAAGCTATAAAGGAAGGGTCATCAACCTAATTCATCATTATGCATATTATGACTTGTCATTGAGGAGAAGAGGCGCATATCAGGAGAGATAGTTCAGTGTATTCCAGGAGGAAGACACCAGTTGGCTGATTTCAGTGTTGAAAGACACACCCTAGTCATCGGGAAGATCATCCAGGTCTTCCATCATTCTTCATTGATTCCACAGTGCTCCCATATTCCGGGTATTATCTTTTAGTTACTTAATTGTATTATGGCTAAGATCATTTTGTCTTTTGATCTAGCCAAGTGTTGTTATTTTATTCAGCCATAGTTGCTTATTTGTATTCCGGCTAAGATCCTTTGTCTGTTCATCTAGTCGAGTATCGTCACTTTATTCAGCCACATTCGACTGTTTTTGTAATCCACAGAGATATCATAATACAACTTTGCAATCCTTTGTCATGCCTATTATTTGTATGATCATTTATATGTTGTAAACCTTTGATCCTACACACACATTAGCAATGTTTCCTAGACTAGCCAAGTCAGGAACATTATAGTGGTATCAGAGCTTTAGTCCTACCAACCTGTGCCTAAAGATAGTGGGTGCAGCAGAAGACCCAGAGGGCCGTGAACACATAGGTGATGAATATGTCACTTACAACAGGCACCAGGAAAGAAGGCATAGGCCTGATTTTCCCCTTTTTCCTCCTAGCTCAAAGGAAGAGAAAGAGGCACACAGAGAAGCAGAGAGAAGGGCAGAGCGTGAGGCTAAACAAAAGGCAGAGAGGATGCTAGGAGACGGATGTGAGCGACCAGAGGGTAGTGGAAATTCCCCCATAGATCCAAAGGTAGCTTTCATGAAGGTTATCAATGATATGTTAGCTAGTCAACGGACCATGTATCAGTCCTTGGCACAGGTGGTTGATAGATTGGCTAGAGTGGGAACCCCAGATACACAAGTCCCGCATGTAGCACAGGGGAACTCGGGAGCAGGTAGTAGACCCCAGTCACCCTCTCGCACATACACCTCTACGAGTAGGATTCCTAGACCCTTGTTTCCCAGTTTCCATAGGGCACCCCCAGTAGTAGCACCGCCACCGATAGCACAGAGGCCACCCACTCATGCTGATGACATTGTAGAGTATAGGAGGGAGTACACAACATTGGGTCGTGACTTCCATCAGGACATGACCTTAGTCGAGTACTATGGACTCAAACTTAGGAACCTCCCCAGAGAGCCACAAAGGGGAGGACCACAACAGTAGTAGGGGCATAACCTCGATTTCATCTGAAAAGTTGGGAAACTCACCATCCCTTCTTTCAACTGATCATCCAAATACACCACCAGATCTTAGGTACATAAGCTAGACAAGTATTACAAGCTCAACCAAATGACTGGGACAAAGGCCATCAATTTCGTGACCTTACACTTGGAGGGTGAGGCACACGAGTGGTGGTATCATGGACTAGTGACATTGGGTCACAGTCACATCACCTCCTATAGGGATTTTACAGATAGGCTCATGGACAAGTTTGACAGGAAGGATCCCGAGATACACTTCAGGGATCTAGCCCAGTTGAGACAAACTGGCATAGCAGAGGCGTTCATCATAGAGTTTCAGCAGGTAGCCATGGAAGTGACAGATATATCAAAGCCCAGGCTGATCATGCTATTCACAGAAGGAATCACAGAGCCTTTGAGAGGATGGGTGAAGGCATATAGGCCTCCCACTTTCCAGGATGCCATCCTTCACACTCGATATCTGGCAGACTCAGTGCCAAAGACTAAAACTTTCTCCAAACCATTTGTGCCCCAGAGGGATCGAGACAGGAAGCCATTCCAGAGAGAATGGAAGGGCAAGGAGAAGTTGGATTATGAGACTAGGTGAGAGATTATGAGGAAGAAGCTTTGCTTCAACTGTAGAGGTCCTTGGGTTCCAGGCCACAGGTGC
>JASDQU010105510.1:79288-89405 GCA_032191745.1 Picea mariana | reverse complement strand
ACTTCATCCACTCCCCATTCCAGAGAAGAAATGGGAGAGTATATCTATGGACTTCATCACCGGTCTACCCAAGGTCCAGGGTAAGCACTGCATTTATGTAGTGGTCGACAGATTGACCAAGTTTGCTCACTTCTACGCCATACCGACAGAGTACAGCGCAGTTCAGGTAGCCGAGCTTTTCTTCAGGGAGGTCTTCAGACTTCATGGGTTGCCAAAGAACATCGTCAGTGACAGGGACAGTCGGTTCATCGGAACATTTTGGATAGAGTTGTTTCGGTTGGTGGGGACAGAGTTGACACCTAGCACCAGCTATCACCCTCAGACAGATGGACAGACCGAGATTGTCAACAAGTGGGTTGAAGGGTATTTGAGGAACTATGTAGGAGGACAGCAGAGAACGCGAGTAAAGTGGTTACATTTAGGAGAACATTGCTACAACACCACCTTCCACATGTCCATTGGTATGACACCCTTCCGAGCATTGTATGGATATGATGCTCCCACTTTGGTAGACTTGGTCTTCGGGGAGAGCAGAGCTCCCAAGGCCAAGGATTGGATCATAGAGAGTCAGGAGATTCTCAAGTTGTTGAAAGAGAACATGCAGACGATGCAAAACCGACAGAAGATAAGTGCGGACAGGAACATGATAGAGCATAGCTTTGAGGTTGGAGATTTGGTTTTCTTGAGACTCCAACCCTACACACAGTCATCTCTGGAGAAGAGTGGGGCCGAGAAGCTCAAGCCCAGATTTTATAGTCCTTACAGGATCATGCGCCGAATAGGCGAGGTTGCTTACGAGCTAGAGCTTCCAGAGGGGAGCAAGATTCATAACGTGTTCCACGTGTCTTGCCTCAAAAAGGCAGTGGGGCAATTCATTAACACATCAGAGGAGCTTCCCCCGTTCGATGAGGAGGGACAGCTGGAGTTAGTTCCGGAGGAGGTTTTGGAGTTTCGGAAGCGGAAACTAAGGAGCAGGGTCATCAGAGAGTGTTTGATCAGATGGAGAGGGCTTCCAGTAGAGGATGCTACTTGGGAGAGCGAGCAGGTGTTGCAGCACCCTGGACTGGTATTGCTTAAGGACAAGCAATTTCGGGAAGGGAGGACTGTAATGTCCCTTTCCAAATAGGAGCTCCAAAAGAGGAGGCTTAATGGTCTAAACCGCCCCGCTAGACTATAGCCACGACCAAAGAGGGGTAAACAGGGTTACTAGAGGTCACTCCAGTCAAAGGTGTTATATTCGGAAAGTGACATTGAGCTAAAAAGGGTTAAAAGCGCTTTTAAGTCATTATGAGCTAAAAATAGAAGTCAACAGTGAATTAAGGTTTCAGCAGTGATCTAGGGTTTTGGAAGTCAACAGCGAATTAGGGTTTCAGCATGATTTAGGGTTTTGGAAATCAACAGCAAATTAGGGTTTCAACATGATTTAGGGTTTTGGAAAGCTATAAAGGAAGGGTCAGCGACCTAATTCATCATTATGCAGATTATGACTTGTCATTGAGGAGAAGAGGTGCATCTCAGGAGAGATAGTTCAGTGTATTCCAGGAGGAAGACACCAGTTGGCTGATTTCGGTGTTGAAAGACACACCCTAGTCACCGGGAAGATCATCTAGGTCTTCCATCATTCTTCATTGATTCCGTAGTGCTCCCATATTACGGGTATTATCTTTTAGTTGCTTATTTGTATTCCGGCTAAGATCCTTTTGTCTTTTGATCTAGCCGAGTGTTGTTATTTTATTCAGCCGCAGTTGCTTATTTATATTCCGGTTAAGATATTTTGTATGTTGATCTACTCAAGTATTGTCAGTTATTCAGCCGCATTCGGCCATTTTGTAATCCACAGAGATATCATGATACAAACTTTGTAGTCCTTTGTCGCGTTTATTATTTGTATGATCATTTATACGTTGTAAACTTTTGATCCTACACACACATTAGCAGCGTTTCCTAGACTAGCCAAGTCAAGAACATTACAGTATGATCTTGCACATCAACAGATACGCCCTCCATGGGCTCATAAGTCACAGGGATCATAGCAATGTCAATCACATCCAATCATCAATTTTATTAAACATGTGCATAAAACCCCTTTTACCCGATCAAGTGCTCAAAGACATTATACAAATTTGCAAGGCAAGTTTGGAGGAAGTGACAGGGCATCCTATTGGGCTAGTATCCACTGGAAAAGGGATGTTTCCGAAAGAGATCAAATCCAAGTCATGTAAATGGGTGAGGTGGATAAGGGATGTCCTGACAAGGGGTGCAGTGATAGCAGGGAAATGCAAGGCTTACCTATGGGTGCCTTTGTAGAAGGCGAGTTGCACCTATCCTGGATGCAAATGTTTCCAAGCCCATTCATGCCTTTTATTCTTTATTCTTTACTGTCCTTTTTCTTTTAAGAAGCTAATCAAGGGACACTGCCCTAGTGTGGTGACCAGTGGTGGCAATGTTAACCACAAGCACTTTCATGGAAATGGGAAGGTTGGCTTGTGATGAGACCCCCTTTCTCTTGGCCAAGCAACCAAGAGCCACTACCCAGGCGTGGTAACCAGCTGCTAGTAGCGTCATATCGTTAGGTGCCCATGGACCTAATAGGTTGGCTCATGATGAGACCCCCTATCCTCTGACTAGGTCTTGTTTTATTATTTTTATGAGTTCCTCTAGTTTCTTGCTGAGAATCTTTTTACTGCTTTCTCGGGGATCCCTGGGTGAAGCATATCGAGGTTTTCTTTTTAGGTTTTTATCTTTGCCAGTTGCTTTTACCTTCTGGGTCTTTAGCCCCTTCTTCCCACAAGGCAAGGTGCAACCCTTAAATGATTGGCCAACCCAATGCCCGGACCAATCTAATGGGATGGATGAGCGGGAAGCAAGATGGAAAGTGGTAAGTATGACGGGAGCAGACGATGACTTTTCAGAAATCCCCCCAGTGGCAACTCAAAACCTATGAGCACAAGCTTACTAGGGCATCTTGTCATTCCCCCCAGACATGGTCAAGTGGATAAGTATAAGTTCCAAGCACCCGTTAGAAACAAAAAGAACTAAATGCACATATTCAAAGGTTTTGAGGATCAGAGTGACACATACCATGATACCTGGACTCATTACCTCATGGAGCAAGAACCATTTTTGATATAGAACCAAGCCGAGGTGATGGATGTTGTTGCTGCTGACAAAGTGGAGGCACTGAAAGGAAGAAAAAATGGGCCCTCCAGGGCCATGCTCAAGTCGATCTAGCTCTCGGTCCTCCATGTCTAAGACCTATGGGCCTCGAGACATAATCTCCTTAGTTATCCCTAAAAGTGGGGATAGCATGCCCTCTTAGCCCAATCAATCTCTTTATTCTTCATTGAGCAAGTGAAACCCTAATCTCCAAAAGGATGGATGGTTGAGATCAACCCTCACCCTCATGATGAGATCAATGGTCAAGATTAAAAGACCACAACTTAAATTATTTTTCACTTTAACTTTAGAAAAAGTACTCAATAAAGTCAACTGAAGATTATAAAACATCAACAGTTCCTTTCCTAAGTTAGACTTAGGAAAACATTGAATTAGTCAACTTAGCCTAAGTTTCATTGTCCTCCATCATGCTAGGACGTTGTAATGATGATGGAAGACCTTCCTTGCTACAATCTCAACAGAGAAAATCCCCTAATGGATTAAAGAAAACTCCATTGTCAAATCTACATCGTATCATGGTGTCAATTAAATGATGCAAGACAATATTTGATACGTGAGACTAAGACACTTGAGATTCGATCAGACCCACTGCACATGTAACAACAGTTCACATACCTGTAACTCCCTCACATCAGTCTTACAACTCCACTTGTCCCACACCAAGCACTAATTACACTTCAACAATCCCACACAAGAGCGCTTGCTGTGAACCCGACACCTCTCCCCAGACAAAGTCTTTATCTGGGCCACAATAATAAATACTCCCATAGAAGTTCAAGACTACCTACTCCATCATGGGCTATAAATTACATGGTCATCATCATGAGTTATAAATACGGTCACTCTTGACCCTATAAGGTTTACAAGGTTTACAATTCCGCATAGAGCCCACAAAGAACAGATTGCCCACTCTCTAAACTAGCAAACAACCTCCCTGTCAAGTCTCTGCAACCTTCCTACCGAGTCTTTGCAATCAATAGTTCTAGAGCTAAGTCGATGTAACCAAAACACTCACTCCCCACCAGCACATGACCAAACCAAGGGTTACACATGCCACTCTGGGACTTGCAGTCGTACACCCTTTTATAGCAATATATACAACTACGTGGACTTACAAATGGCTCATACCTAGACTCCACATCCTTGGTACGCCTGTGCTGGAAGGCAAAGGCATGCCTCAAGCTAAACTAGGGGCATAAGAATTGAACCCACGAGTATGCTTCGACCATGGTGATTTTGATCTCATCCCCCAAAAGTTGAAGTGTAGTCAAAGTGAACTTGCTTGGACACAATGAAGATCATAACCTTAGTCTTACCACAATTAACTGTCAGTTGTCTAAGAGGACAAGCTAGAAAGAGTGTCACTCTGTTTCTGTGGTCCCTTGGGTGAGGAGGCCAAGAGGATCATGTTGTTGGCAAATAAAGAAAGGAGATCAAAATGCGGTATATAAGACAGCCGTCACTATGCTCCTTGTGAAAGGCATCCAACTCATCAATGTCGATCACAAAGAGAGTTAGCGAGGGAGGATGGCACTACTTGACCCCTAAGGTGCGCTTAATAAAGTTCGAGGGGCCTTAGTTATGCGAAGATGACCAAGCACTAACTTATAGTCTCATGATGGAAAAAAAGGGGGCTCTAAAATACCAATGTTGCATAACCTATAGAACATTGTCTCCCTAGAAACAAAGTTCAATGCCTTCCAAAAGTTTGCAAAACAATAGAAAACTTTCAAACAGCAATGACGAGCCTCCACCATGATGGGAAAAAAAGGGGCTCTAAAATACCAATGTTGTGTAACCTCTAGAACAATGCCTCCCTAGAAACAAAGTCGAATGCCTTTCAAAAGTCCACAAAACAATAGAAGACTTTCAAAGAGCAATGAAAAGCCTCTTCAATGATGGTAAGGAGAGTGAAGATGCGATCAATGCTTTGATATTCCCAACAAAATCCTTGCCCACCTCTTAGCCTCATGGTTACTCCTCTCTAGCTCATTAGAAAGCCACATATGAAGTTCTTTAGATCAAAGCATGGTGAAGGCATGTCCAATTCTATAGAGCTTGGTGAAGGTGTGTCCAATCATGATCGCCTTGTAATTCTTAGGATTTGAAGTAACCCCAGATTTGACAATGCTATGGATGATATGGTGGGACCATGTCGAGGGAAAGCTCAAACAAGCAACATGAATAGAGCAACATAAGACTTTCAAAGAGTGATTATGATCCTCCTCGATGATGGCACGAAGAGTCAAGATGTGGTCAATGGTTTGATAAACCTGATAGAACCTGCCTACCCTCTAGCCTTGAGTTTCCTCCTATCTAGCTTATCAATAGCCACATAATAAGTATTGTAGCCTATAGCTTGGCAAAAGAGTATCCAATCATGATTATCTTATTATTGTTTGGCTCTGAAGTAACCCCCTATTTGAAAATGGGGCGAATGATATGGTGGGAAGCCCGAATAAACAACATGATTAAACAAATCAGCTATGTAGGAGTCAAGATAGTGAATGTTGTGTTTGAAGAACATGGCCTAAAAACCTTCCTTGTTAGACCAAATGCTACCCAATTACATCATAGAGAGATGTGGTATGTGAGAAGATGGAATGCGAGGTGGTATGTTAGTGGGAGAGTAGCATGTCTAGGGAAAAGGGTGCACCAAAGGGATTTAATTCAATGGAGAGGGATTCAAGGAAAATGGTCCTATAATTGTTAGGCTCTTAACCAACCCCTGATTTGAGAATGGGGGGGATGATATTGTGGGAAGCTCAAACAAACAACATGATTAAACAAATCATCAATGTAGGAGTCAAGAGAGTGAATACCATGTTTGAGGAACATGACCCGAAGACCTTCCTTGTCTGTGATCTTGCTAGTGCTCATGATCTTGACAACTCTCTGAATGTCACTAGGAGAAAATATATAGCGAGAGGGGGAAGAGGCCTACCCAAGCACATCATCTAGAGAGGTGGTATGCAAGAACATGAATGATTCTCTATGTCAAGTGGAAGAGTAGAATGTCTAGGAAAAAGGGTGCACTAGAGGGCTTTAGGTGAATGGAGGGGGGCTTCAACAAGCTTGCATATCCTTTTGGCCAGAAAATTGCACTTCTTGCAATGAAGGAGGCACTTCTAGTCTCTCTAAATGCAAGGAATGGAGGGGGGCTTGAGAGAAAGAGTAAAGCAGACATGCCTATGGAGAAGTTTGCACTCTTCATCATACAACCAGTTCATGGGGTGAGGTGCTAGATGGTGTGGGGTAAGAGTAAAGTGTGGCCTCCCAAATTGTCTTAGAGAGAAACTTGTATTTTCCTCCATCATTGCAAAGGATGGAATTGGGAGAGAGACGAGGTCAACGGGTGAAGGCAAAAGTGTAAAAATTTGCATACTCCGAGTCAAAATGGATAGTAGTCCATTGGTTCCAAGGTCAAAGGAGGGGAACCATGGAGGAAGAAGAAAATAAATGCTTGATCAACTAGGAGGAGACAAAGAAATGTAAGATGTGAGGCAATAGAGCCTTCTTGGCCACGAAACAATCAACCACACTAGCACCACCATTATGGGGGTAACATTTGAAGCTAATGCAGTCAAGGTAGTGAGGGAGACTAATAAGAAGCAATAACAAATGAGATTCCATAAGCTAGAGAAGATGTCTTCCATATGCTGAAGGGGACCACAACATCATCTAAAACCCTATGAAGACCCAATGTGCTAGGGTCAATCTCCCAAAGACGGAACATCGTTGGATTTGTCATGAATGATACTTGTAAAGATCTGTTTTGAGCATTGAAGTCCCCCATGCCAATAACGTTTCCCAATGTGTAGTGAAAAATGTCCAAATAGAGGTCAAGAAAGGGCTCCCCATCAAACTTGAAGTGAAGTGCAAAGCTAGAGGCTAGAGGGAAGTACCTAATAGCTATGAAAAATTCTCAAGAATGAGGAGCACTACCACAAACTCAAATACACATTAATTTATAGTGCTCCTTAAAGGTGACCACCTAAACTTTAGCTTGATGGGAATCATGAATAAGGCATCCCACACTTGAGGACGATCAGAATGACTAGTTTCCCATCTGAAGGCTAAGGTTGAACGATAACCCGTAATAATGGAAGGGAACTCATACTCGAGACTCACATGGATCTCAATGACATAAGTTAAAATAAGATATGATAATTTTATTAATGTCTAACAAAAGACCACAAAGCAAGTCAATGGGACTGTGAGTACAGATTTGAAATATTGTAACTGCAAAGAGTATTTTATTTATTATTGAGTTATTATTCATCTGATCAATCCCCTTTTGTGGATTGATCATGTCGAGCTTTGTACTTGACCAAATTCCCTTTTGTGGATTGGTCAAACCCTAATTATATTATGCAAATTAAGAAGTCGGCCCCCAAGCCTAATTAAAGCAGTTTTAACCACTAAGAAGAGAAGTCGACCCTGCCCAATGAAGAGACACCTTTCCAACACCTGCCAGCTAGTATAAATAAAGGAGGCTAGCGCCTCATTAACTCACTCACTCATTCACTCATCAAGTGCGCAAGTTTGGTAGCTGCAGTTGAGAAAAGAAGGAAGAGAGAGGTGCATTGCTCAGTGTTGCATATTCTCTATTGTTTTGGTTTATTGTCTTGCTAAGTTGCAGGAAACGCCCCCCCCCCCCGGTTTCGGGCAGGAAACCGGTACAGTACGGCTAGGAAACGCCCCCGACCGTACCATACGGCGTTTCCTGATTTGGAAACACCATACGATACGGCCGACGGTGTTTCCTTGTCATACCGGCCCGTACGACGAGCGTTTCGAGCATCTTTGAGGCAAAATAAGGAAAAAAAAGAGGGTCATGGGGCCCCCAAACAGTCAAATATATTTTTTTTTGCATTTTCTATGTTTTTCTTGCATCATTATTGCATTTTTTTTGCATCATTATTTTTTTCTTGCAATATAATGTCTTATTTTTAAACAGGCTATATATACATATATAAATTTTTTAATTTTTTTATATACGGCGTGTTAAGCCCTAATATTGGCTCACTACCCCTTAACTGGGGCATATTACATTAGTAATGTTATTTTATTTATGTCGGCTTTATTCCATTAGTTGTAATTATACCTCCTCGTCTCCTATATATAACAAGGAGACATTTTTATTTTGAATCATCTTGTACTTGAACATTTATGTGGGGTAAAAGGAGGTTGCCCCCTCGAAGAGGCTTATTATCTGAAATTATATCTTTTTCAAGTCGTGGAGTACTTATTCTGAGGTTTTTCTATGCTATATTGATATTTGGTTCTTAACATATGGTATCAGAGCTCAAGGTCTTGGGGTTTCGCTGCTACAACTGAGACACCTTGGCATTTTCGCTATAACTTTTTTTCTACAACGTTTCAGAAGGAACAGCTTGGAGGATATTTAGTAGACGAACCAAGGTACGTTGGGTTAAAATTTCAGCTCGTGAAGCCTTATACTTTGGGAGATACAGCCTGTGCAAGTTAGGGTTTTGGAATCATCCTGAACTGAGTCATTACGAAATTTTCGCTATAACATTTGTTCTATAACGTTTCAGACCCTGAACTCTGGAGGATATTTACAGAAATTAGTAAGGTATCTGTGGTAAAAAGTTCAGCTTCTAGGTTATCGTACGTTTTTAGATACACCCTGTGGAAGATAGGGTATTTGATTAGTCCTATTGACTAGTGTCAAGAAGGTGTTCCAGGTAAAACAATCATAACTTCTTCCTAGAGTATCCAAATTGAGTGAGACTGATTGCATTGGATAGTTGACAGTCTGTAGTATTTCTGGTATGAGTTTCAGAATTTTATATCAATTATTTTATGCGGGGCATGCTATACAAGTTAGATCTCCTGGAAAGGCCAAAAATCAGCAAGTTGGGGGAAGTTACTATAAATTACATTTGGCACATCCAACTTTGATCAGACCTGTGGCATTGCAGAAGAAATATCAGAGAACTACAAAAAAGAAAGTTTCATACCCAAAAGGGTTGAAACTTTGGATATACAGCAAAAGAAATATTGTCTAGTAGAACCACCTCAAAATCAAGGTTCAAAAGTGATACCTGGCCAACATGCCACCCAAAAAGGAAACTTCTACACCAAATAAGCCTCCAGAAAATCCTACATGGACTCTTGATGAAGGTGAAGAAATGCGTAGGGACATAAATGATTTACAAAAGAAGTTAGTAACAAAAGATGAACTACAAGAGATGATGGATTCAACGGAAGCTAAGTTTAAGGCAATAAATACTAAGATGGATGGTTTAAAAGGGGAAATCATGGAAGGATTGGAAAACTTCCTAATAGAGAGGACACCTGAAAGTGAAAATGTATCCCGTGAAAGTCATGATGAGGACACAAGGAAGGTGAATCCAGAATGGAGAAACTCCAACTTTGGGTTGAAGACCAGCCACGTTCCTAAGATCGATATGAGGAAGTTTGATGGCAAGGACCCAATCACATGGATACTTCAAATAGAGCAATTCTTTGATCTACATAATGTTCCACAAACAAAAAAGGTAAGAATTGCTTCTTTATATTTAGAACCCAATCAATTTGTATGGTATCGATGGCTTTGTTCTCGCAAATCACTCGTCACTTAGACAATTTTCACGGAAGAAATGATAGCACACTATGAGGATACAAGGAGCAATACCTTCTTTAGCCAATTGATAAATCTCAAGCAAAAGGGTTCAGTTACAGAGCACATTGAGAACTTCCAAAGATTGAATATAAAGGTAACAGATATTCCAGATGAGCACTTGATTGATGTATTCATAGGAACTTTAAAAGATAACATTCAACATGAGGTTCACCTTTGGGAACCCAAATCATTGGAGAATGAATTTAGAGTGGCAAGAAATGTTGAAAGTAAAAATATGGCTATGGCTACTAGAAGGACCAATCCTAACATCTATAGAGAGAATAATGT
>JASDQU010105510.1:68963-79238 GCA_032191745.1 Picea mariana | reverse complement strand
TTGGTTTTCTTGAGACTCCAACCCTACAGACAGTCATCTCTGAAGAAGAGTGGGGCCAAGAAGCTCAAGCCCATATTTTATGGTCCTTATAGGATCATGCGCCGAGTAGGCGAGGTTTCTTACGAGCTAGAGCTTCCAGAGGGGAGCAAGATTCATAACATGTTCCACGTGTCTTGCCTCAAAAAGGTAGTGGGACAATTCATTAGCACATTAGAGGAGATTCCCTTGTTGGATGAGGAGGGACAGTTGGAGTTAGTTTCAGAGGAGGTTTTGGAGTTTCGGGAGCGAAAACTGAGGAGCAGGTTCATCAGAGAGTGTTTAATCATATGGAGAGGGATTCTAGTAGAGGACGCTACTTGGGAGAGCGAGCAGGTGTTGCAGCACCCTAGACTAGTATTTCTTGAGGACAAACAATTTTGGGAAGGGAGGACTGTAATGTCCCTTTCCAAATAGGAGCTCTAGAGAGGAGGCTTAATGGTCTAAACCGCCCCATTAGACTATAGCCAGGGCCAAAGAGGGGTAAACAGGGTTACTATAGGTCACTCCAATCACAAGTGTTATATTCGGAAAGTGGCATTGAGCTAAAAAGAGTTAAAAGCGCTTTTAAGTCATTATGAGCTAAAAATAGCAGTCAAAAGTGAATTAGGGTTTCAGCAGTGATTTAGGGTTTTGGAAGTCAACAGTGAATTAGGGTTTCAACATGATTTAGGGTTTTGGAAAGCTATAAAGGAAGGGTCAGCGACCTAATTCATCATTATGCAGATTATGACTTCTCATTGAGGAGAGGCGCATCTAAGGAGAGATAGTTCAGTGGATTCCAGGAGGAAGACACCAATTGGTTGATTTCGGTGTTGAGAGACACACCCTAGTCACCGGGAAGATCACACAGGTCTTCCATCATTCTTCAGCAGCAGTTACGCAGTGCTCACATATTTCGGGTATTATCTTTAAGTGTTTATTTGTATTCCAACTAAGATCCTTTTGTCTTTTGATCTAGCCGAGTGTTGTCATTTTATTCAGCCACATTCCGTCTTTGTAATCTGCAAAGATATCATAATATAAACTTTGCAGTCCTTTGTCACATTTATTATCTATATGACCATTTATATGTTGTAAACGATTGATCCTACACACACATTATCAATGTTTCCTAGACTAGCCAAGTCAGGAACATTACATAGTGGTTTCCATGCTATGTGGACTCAATATGTCATGGAGTGCTATCACTGCAGCCCTTGCCCTTGTTGTTCTTGATTTCACATATGTTCGTCGCTCCCTAAAAATTATGATGCCTTCCCTATTTCTTAATTCAATTTCAATAAAACAAATATGCCTATTACGAGTTTTGGTTCGATGGTAAATGATGGTTCAAATCCCCGAGACATGTTTCACTCATTGTGGGTTGTCTCGCCCATGCAAATGGGCTATTTCATATGGTTGGTTTGGGTGAAGGTCATGGGCGAATTTTACAAAATAGATACCTGGTCGTGAACCTTGGCTTCTTAGCTGAAGGGATATTTCGAAGGAGTGTTGCAAGCATGAGTCCATTGTAAATTCTCCTTGAATAGAAAGAGGTTTGTTTGGTGCACAAGGGTTTTCAAAAGAATCTTTCCTATAAATAAAACCCAAGTATCAAAGTTGAATTCCACCAAGTATCTAAATGTTTATTTTATTCAGTTATTGGTAATCAAATTAATTTTTTCAAGCGTGACAGTGGTAGTCATGTTTCAGTCCCACTTTTAAAGTACTAGCTACAAATTTATGGGTTCATATAACCACTGTAATTTCTCACTTAAATCATGTAATTTCTGTAATTATACTTGTTTGGGGGTTACCAAAATTTGAATGAAAATTGGGCTAATTTTGTTTTATGTCTTTTGAATGTGCAAGTTATGTGGTTCGATTGGTGGAATATAAGGTTAGTAGTTGTGCATATGCTACAAAGTATAATACTAAAGAAAAAAATGAAGATATTTAAACTATAGAAATAAACTAAGATGCTAAGAATGTAGATATCTTATTTAGAAATTGATTATCCATATTAGAAATCCCATTTACCTAGCTATATGGCATGGAGTTCTATCATTGTATCCCTTTCCCTTGTTGTTATTGATTTCACAGATGCTCGTCCCTCCCTGGAGAAGGTATGATGCCTTACCTATTTCTTAATCCAGTTTCAATAAAAAAATGTGCCTATTACGAGTTTTGCTTCGATGGTAAATGATGGTTCAAATCCTCGAGACATGTTTCACTCGTTATGGGTTGTCTCACCCATGAAAATGGGTTGTTTCATGTGGTTGGTTTGGGTGAAGGTTATGGGAAAATTTCACAAAATAGATACATGGCCGTGAACCTTGGCTTTTTAGCTGAAGGGATATTTCGAAGGAGTATTGTAAGCAGGAGTCCACTGTAAATTCTCCATGAATAGAGAGAGGTTTTCTTAGTGCACAAGGGTTTTCAAAAGCATCTTTCCTATAAATAAAACCCAAGTATCAAAGTTGAATTCCACCATGAACAATTAAATAAGAGGGAGAGGATCACTTTTCTAAATATTTCTTTTATTCAGATATTTGTGGTCAAATTCATTTTTTCAGGCGTGACAGTGGTAGTCACATTCCAGTCCCACTTTTAAACTACTAGCTATAGCTTTATGGGTTAATATAACCACTAGAATTTCTCACTTAAATCCTGTAATTTATGTAATTATACTTGTTTGGGGGTTACCAAAATTTGAATGAAAATGGGACTAATTTTATTTTTTGTATTTTGAATGTGCAAGTTGTGTGGCTCGATTGGTGGAATATAAGGTTAGCAGTTGTGCATATGTTGTAGAGTATAACACTAAAGAAAAAAAATGAAGATATTTAAACTATAGAAATAAACTAAGATACCAACAATGTAGATATCTTATTTATAAACTGATTATCCAGATTAGAAATCCCATTTACCTAGCTATCCCAGGAATTAATTTTGAAGTGAATTGCTTTTCAAATGTAAAGTTGAATTGTTGCTCGAATGCCAGTGCATCAACTTATATTTTCTTTCCTCCGTGTACGGATTCACTACATAATGGTCACACCCCTAGGATTATCAGTTAAATTCTTTGTTGTCACCAATGTCATGTTCTTGAGTCTCTACCTGCAAATTATTCACCCAAATAGACTACCATTCTATCCATTGAAGTGAATCCTTGGTGACATTGTGTTGTGCCTCTAATAGAACAAACTCAAACACCTTCATATGCCTCCACATTTATGTGATCCAGCACATGTCACATCTTCTCTTTCTACATTTCTCCATTGCAAGGGATGGAAAAGAAAAAGGGGGGTCCAATGAGAAACTTTGCATGTCTTATCCCCCACTTATTCTCAACGACTGCTCATTCAGAGTAAAGGGAGCGAGCATAATATTTGTTGGTTGAAGAGAAGCATAATGGTCTTAATGTGGCTCCATCCCATTCATGGAGTATGTGAAACTGGTACTATAGAAGTTAAAATGTTGCAAGAGAAATTACAGGTCAAACAATTTTCTATTACGTAGGCTATTGACATGACATAACATTTCATGCAATTAATCATAAAACAAATGATGATAACACACAAAAATGTAATATTGACATAATATATTATTTCATGCAATTAATAATCAAACAAAAAAGACATCAATAACACACCAAAATGTATTGTTGGCATATTGTAAGTTTCATGTAATTGATCATCAAAGCCCCATGGTATAGTACAATTGGTAAGACATGCACATACTCTCTCGGTACGGGGGGAGGTAACGAGTTCAAGCCTTGTGTCCCTGGGGTTGTGGTTTAGCACCCTTACCATCCATGAACGTGGGGAAGTATTGGTGAGTTTACCGCGCCCATTTTCTTGGTTAAATGTAATTGATCATCAAACCAAACAAAGATGTTTATAGATAGGACATAACAAGTTCTACGGTTTCAAATGCACAACAATGAGCGCAAGACTCAAATGGTTAAATTTGACCGTTGTTCATGGTTTATTCCATTTACTTTACATGGCATATTTTTCGTTTTTTTTTAATGATATTGATGATTGAAACTCAATAATGTCAATGGGATGAATTATTGTTATAAGAACGAAGGATAATATCGATCGCATGCTAGGGTTCTCTGTTGCAACCTGAACCAGCTTTCGCCCCCTACTATTCTGTGTCGCGGCCATGGAGGCCAAGGGAGGGGCGCCCCACGCCCCCTCCTACAGCTCTGTCATAGGAAAGGAACATGGCTCCTCTCACTTTAAGTGCCCCACCTTTGAACTCCCAGAGGGCATGCATAAACTTATATGGGAGGACGAAATGCCCAAAGAGAAATCGATGGACATTGATCCGGAAACTAGCCAGCCAAAAGCTAAATGCACCTAGGAATCAAGCAAGTGCATCCCACAAACTACGGCAACTCCAAAATACACCATCATCTCTCCAAGAATCAAAGATCAAAGACAATACATGAGAGATTTTTCCCTAATAGGCAAATTCCTGGGGTTATGGCCTTCAGAAAAAGACCTGGTCAAATGGATTCATCATCAGTGGAAACCCAAGGGACATTACAATCTCCAACTGGGATCAAAAGGCTTCTTCACAATCATTCTACATAACTTGGAGGACAGAAATCGAATCTTTGAAGGAGGACCGTACTTCTACAACTCAACAGGCCTCTTCCTCTGATTCTAGATGGAAAGATTCAGCCCATAAAAGGAAGACTTCACCCATGCCCCAGTCTGGTTGTGATTGTACTCGCTCCCACAGGAATTCTGGTTGGAGGAAATACTCGCAGGAATAGGGAACACCGTTGGCAGTTACGTCAAAGCCTCAGAAGCAACCAAGGAAAGAAGGTACATTGCTTATGCTCACATCTGTGTCTATTTAAACATCTCAAAACCACTTCCTGGAGCCATTATCCTAGATTACCAAGATGATGAATGGTTCCAAACCCTAGATTACGAGCACATACCCTTTCATTGTCGAAAATGTCATGAGCATGGCCATCTTTTCCATGAATTCCCACTAAATAACCCACCCAAACCAACTCAGGAAGACTCTGACAACACCAAAGAGGGCTTCACCCAAGTCACGGGTCGCAGAAATCACCAAGCCAAGAAGATGCCCCCCCAGGCCCCCACTGGACCCCTCACCAAGAACTACTTTGATGCCCTGCAAACTTCCTTGGATACCCCCTCATCATCCACCAACCCTCTGACAACTCCTGCAACAACCTCTGCTCAACCCGATTCCCCAGCCCCCCCATCCGCTCAATCTCCAGTCCTGATGCCCACTCTTCCAAATACGCTTGGACTGGAAATAGGGGATCCAGATACAGACCTAGAGGATCAGGAACTGGCAGGCATCGACATGGCCCATCTAGAGAAAGCATATCGCAAGCATCAACTATATACCATTCCACCAGACCAACTGTGCAAGGTACACAAGGTATTTATCAATTCTTCAGTAGGAGGCTCAACAAGAGCCAACACAAACCTAGGAATACAAAAAGATACCTCAAAGGAGCAACGCAAGCCTACAAAAGAAGAGAATAAGAGAGGCAGAAAACCAAAAAACCAACTCATTCAAGACGTAGGTAACTATCTGGTCAACTCAGGCCAAATACAACTGATCTCATAAACTTTCCTTCCCCTCCAACCCCCACCATCATCATGAAGATACTATCCTGGAACATAAGGGGCCTCAATGCGAAGAGCAAACAAGATTTGCTCAAAGACAGAATCAAGAAGGATCAGCCAGACATTCTCCTCCTACAGGAAATGAAATGTGCAGGGATAGAGGCGAATATCACTATTCAAAGATGTTGGAAGCAAGCTCAATACGTGGAAGTGGATGCCATAGGGGTAGCTGGAGGTTTAGCGATACTATGGAACCCAACTACAGTCATACTAGACAACTTTTTTACCTCCAAGTGGACCATTATTGCGTCCTTTCGCCTCATCGGCTCGAACAAACAAGGTTACATTACAAATGTTTATGGCCCCCCCAAACCAGGAGACAAGGAAGCTTTTCTACAACAACTGGAAGGGATCGCAGAACACTTAGACCCCCAGTGCTGGATTATTGGGGGAGATTTCAACATGATCACAGGAATGGAGGAGAAAAATGGAGGTCATTGCTCTCTGAGCAACGATAGCATAAATTTCAATGACACCATTGGTCTATTAAATCTCATAGGTGTTGAAACAAATAATGGGATGTTCACGTGGTCAAATAGGCGATTGGGAGCACAACATGTCTCCAGCAGACTTGATCGATTCCTAATATCTGAAGCTATTATGATGGACGGTCTGTCATGGAATGCCACTATCATAGACACCCCGGGATCGGATCACTAGCCAATTTTACTAACCCTCAATATCACCGGTACCCCAGGTAGGAAACCGTTCAGGTTTGAAAAATTCTAGTTGAAACACCCAAATTTTCAAACAAACATAAAGACCTATTGGGAGGAGGCAACCATTCAAACAGGGACACTAATGTATCGGTTCCAACAGAGGCTAAAAAACCTCAAGAAACACCTAAAATCCTGGAACAAGTCTACCTTTGGAGACATTTTCCAAGCATAGGAAAATCTTAAACAACAAATGCAAATGCTATAACAACAGATCCGATCACAGGGCTTGACGGAAGACCTTAAAATGTAGGAAACACTTCTAAATAATAAGATTGCAGAAAGAAGAGCACATGAGGAAATACTCTGGCGACAAAAATCTCGCATCCAATGGCTGAAAGAAGGAGAAAAAAATAAAAAATTCTTTCATAGATCTATGATCCAATGACGCCAAACCAATCGCATCACCCACCTAGTTTCGGCGCAAGGTACAAAACTTTAGCAACATGAAGACATGGAAAAGGAATTGTTTTCCTATTATCAAACTCTCCTCAAGGAACCCCCAATAGATCGCTCACAGGCTATAGATTCCATCCTCATGAACATACCCAAGAAAGTCACCAAAGAGCAAAATGAAGCCCTCATGAGACCAATAACTCAGGAGGAGGTCGATCAATCGCTCAAAGATACCCAACTAGGTAAAGCACTTGGACCAGATGGCTTCACCTATGATTTCTTTCATTAATGTTGGAGCTTCATACATGTAGAGGTTTGGGAAATCATTGAGGATTCTCGAAAATCCGGAAAATTCCTCCAACCCCTCAACGCAACTTTCCTCACCCTCATTCCTAAGGAAAAAAACTCCACATGCCCATCACAATTCTGGCCTATATCCCTATGCAATGTCATCTACAAGCTCCTCGCTAAGATGATTGCCACCCGACTTAAACCCATTCTTCCTTTCCTGATATCTCCAGAACAATCTAGTTATGTCGAGGGAAGACAAATTATGGACGGCGTGATCTTGGCTCATGAAGTTATCCACTCTCTTCACTCTACTGAAACTTTAGGTATGGTCCTAAAACTAGATCTTTCTAAATCTTTTGACAAATTGAGTTGGAACTACTTAAGATCTTCACTCCTAGCCTTTGGCTTCGACCCTGCTTGGGTCTCTTGGATAGTCAATCTCACCTCCTCAACTTTGTTCTCCATTCTTATAAATGGCATCCCCTCCAAACCCTTCTCTCCCTCATGAGGCATAAGACAAGGAGACCCGCTCTCGTCTTTTCTCTTTATCCTTTTGGCAGAAGGACTAAGCCGCACCCTTAAAGAAGCCATCAGGGACCACTCCCTCTTTGGCCTCACACCCCATCGTATTTCTCCACCCATTTCGCACAATCAATTCATAGATGACATACTTCTTATGTGTTTGTCCATAGCTAGAGAAGCCCTGCTATTCAGAACCTTCATTGACCTCTTCTGCGAGGCTTCGGGAATGGAGGTGAATTTACATAAATCCCAAGTGTTCTTCTTTAACAATCCTATGGAAATCTAATGTCACCTCACACACCTCCTTGGCTTTACACGCAACACCCTTCCCTCTGTGTACCTAGGAATCCCCCTCATAGACAACCCACTCAGAAATTCTTTCTGGGATTCCTTACTTTCCAGCTTCAAAAAAAGACTCTCTCTCTGGACCTTTCGTTCCCTCAATTTGCCTGGTCGCCTCATCTTACTCAAATCTGTCCTGCAAGCTCTCCCAGTCTACATCTTCTCAGCCTTGGCGACCCCAGCTTTCATTCTTAACACTTTGAGAATGCTTCAAAGAAGCTTTATGTGGCAAGGTAACAAAGAGGGGCGTAAGATGTCCCTGGTAAGTTGGAAAAAAGTATGTAGTCCGAAAAAGGATGGAGGACTCGGGCTCCGAGACCCTACTATCCTTAACAAGGTCTTGAGTGCTAAAATCTGGTGGAGGTGGCTCAAGCGACCACAAGACTTATGGGCACAACTATGGAGGAAGAAATACATCCCCACCTGGCCTAAAATAGAGCTCATCAGGTGGACTGGTCAAAGCCCGGGATCACTAATTTGGAATGTTGTCAGGACCAACCGTGACCTCATCACTGACCACTCATTCTGGGAACTTCAGAACGACTCCTCAGCTAACTTCTGGAGTGATTCATGGAAAAAACTCCCCCCACTAAACAAATATTTAACTCTCAGCCACCTCATCCCCCATACAACTGTTGTTGGACTTCATAAAGTGAAAGACTATTGGAATCCTTTTGATCCAGGGGAAATCTGGTGTACCTGGAAAACTTCACATGAGAACCTGCACATTCCCCTAAGCACAACCTATGTCCCTTGCAGGAACTTCTAACTGCAAGAAAAATTTCCAATCAACAAGGCAAGGACATACTTAGATGGTGCCACTCCACCTTAGGAGCCTTCAACATTTCGGAAGCCTACTACATAAAAGCGAGACATAAAATCCTACCTCGAGAGGAAGTTTGGGGAAAAATCTGGGATATGAAAACCTGACCGAAAATCAGTACCTTTCTTTGGCTCATAGCTCACAGCAGCATCCTCAACTGGGATAATCTTCAGAAAAGAGGCTTCATTGGTCCTTCTTGGTGTCATCTATGTGGTCAAGAGGAAGAAACACAAAATCACCTTTTGAATCTTTTCCCCTACAGTTCAATCATCTGGGATCATAGCGCCAATATCATGAGAATGTCGGATAGAAACCACACAAGCTTAAAAGGAAACCATGGAGGGCTAGAGAAGCTCGACCTTTCAATCACCCATCCTTAACATAATTTGGCAGCTGCTTCCAGGCTTCATACTTTGGAACATTTGGAAATAAAGGAATGGAAGAATCTTCAAATCGATCACCAGGTGATGGTAGGAGGTATGGAACACAATTCAAACTAATATCAATGAAACTCTCTCGCTCCATCAGTGGACAGAGTAGGACCTCACACCCCCTTTGAATGAGCTTCACATTCTCAAGGCGTGGAAAATCAATCTCCCTCCGAACCCTGGAAGATCAATAGCAGTTGCAAGACGAAATACAAGCCCCACCCACTGGAATGCTCCGCCCAAAGACTAGTTTAAACTCAACTTTGATGGAGCCTCCAAAGGGAGCCCAGGTCCAGCAGGCTATGGTGCGATTATATGGAATGACAAAGGTGAAATAATCCATATCCTGGCAGGTAACATGGGACAAAATACCAACAATGTTGCGGAAATCTGGAGTCTCCTATGTGGACTACAAGTGGCAAAGGAGCAAGAGCTCTTTCCTCTCATCGTGGAAGGACACTCACAAATTGTGATAAACCTCCTCACGCATTTGATCAATGGGGTATACTTGGAGAAAATCTCCCCAAGCTGGAGGCTAATGAATGGTCTTTGCAAAATAAACTCAACTCTTCAGCATCGACAGGTAATCCTCCTGTCCTATGTCAGAAGAACGACCAATCAAGTGGCTGACTGGTTAGCTAATATGGGTGTTGATTCGAAGGAAGGGGTCTTCTCCTTCTCCCCTAACGACAATCCCACACACCCTGCAGTCATCGCATGTAGGAACTTGGCTTACTCCAAAGACCGACCCCTAGATGGGGTGCCAACGTGACATGAAAGATGCATCCCAGTTCAGGGCCACCTGGCCAAGCCACACGACAATAGGTGGCAGTAAAATGTCTCATCCACCATCTCAACCTCACTGGTATGCTTTCACTCCACCGTCACCTTTGCTCCCACACTCGAACCATGCAGTTCACATGAACCAGAGCCTGCAAGTCTTCATGGCACAGCATGACGAGACCGCTCGGTCACCTCAGCACCAGCTGGTCGTGTTATCAACCCCTTTGTCTACTTTGCCAACTCATTTCTCTCAAAGCGATATCCCC
>JASDQU010105510.1:19098-45998 GCA_032191745.1 Picea mariana | reverse complement strand
TTGTGCATGTATACTTCATGTTGTTTTAAAGCTGCAGAAGTTAATTACCCTTCCTCTCATAAAGAAATTTTATCAGATAAAAATGGGATCAAAAGATTTAGATTGTTCCTAAAACATGTACATTTCACTGTTAGAATAGATCTAAAACACATGAAGGGAATACTCTCAAATAACAGATTATTGGAGCAAGGTAATAATAGAGTTTTGCGTTGAGTCTATGGCTAGATGGTTATGACTTCAACATAGAATATAAACCTGGAAAGGATAATTGTATTGCAGATAAGGTGTTTTTTCATTAAAAAAATGTGGTTTTCATTTAAAAAATGCGTATTTTCCTTAAACAAGACAATTTTTCATTAAAAAAAAGAGGATTTTTTCATTAAAAATATGTTTTTAAAAGAAAAATGTGTTTTTTCCTCTAAAAACGTGTTTTTTTCTTTTTAAAAATTTAAATAGAAAAATGTGTGTTTTTTCTTTAAAGAAAAAAAAAGAAACATGTATGTGGAGTTTCTCTTTTCAATTTATTTATTTTAATTTAAATTAAAAAAATAAAATAAAATTTATTAATAAATAAAGTACCACTTTTTCTATTTACGAGCCAATTTGGAGTTCTTTGTTTGTGATAGTGCAATTGATCGAGGCCACTGTTTCAATTAAGTCGTAATTTAACTCTAAAAATAAAAAAGGGTGCTACCGGTAGTATCAATTTTTTATTTCAGGGTCAATTTTATGCAATGGTATTGGTTGTCAAGACAATGATTCCAAGGAAGTCACAATTTTAACCACCTTGCAAAAAAGGGTGCAATCGGTAGCACCGTTTTTTGAAATGGGGGTAAAAAATGTGACCTCTAAAAAATGAGAACTTTGGAGAGTTCTCGTTAAGTTGGTAACTTTGTTAATACAACTAGCAAAGAATAGATGTGATTCCTTGATTTCTTTCAAAATATGACAAGCTTGAGAACAACCATCTTTCGAAACCCAAACGACTAGGCAAATAAATAATGTAACACTCTTTTAAGAACATAGTTTATCAACCAATGTTCGAACTCAAAACCCCATGCTTGGTTGTGAAAAAAATAGTTTATGTCAACTCTTAAACTTAATTCAAAATCAATTATCTTCCATATGATTATGAGTTCGAAGCTCGACTTAAACTCAACACCAAATAAAGGTTAAAAATAACACCATTATAAAAGCCATATAAAAACCCATATCCAAACTAAAAATCCGATTAATCATTTCATAAAGTCGTGGGTTCAAAAACCAACTTTGGCCCAGACCCAAAAAACAATACGAGTTCACATATATCATTGTACATACCTTGTTCAAAAAATTAATTACCACAGTATGAGCATAGGTCCAAAACCTAGAAAGCCAAAATTAATCAAGAATCACACTTGCATCTCATACTTAATGAGAAAAATCATTGCTTGGTTTTGCAAGTTATGAGAGCACACACAACTTGTATAAACCTTCCAACTCAATCCAAAACAACCATCATTTAAAATGCTACCGCGAGTTCGAAACCCAAGTCAATTAGAACCTTTGTTGGTCGCAAGACTAAAGCAAACTACTTGTACACATTTGTTATATCTATTCAAACACACGTTAAGGTCATGGGTTTGATTTTGACTCAGCAAAACAAATCTTTTGAATGTTGCTTGCAAAATTTTTACACAATTGTAAACTTGTCCAAAAATAAACAAAGGCTGGGTGGTCACACTGATAAAGTTTTTTCACCCAGAACTTAAAACGACATAGAACCCATGTCCAATACGACCAATGTGGCTCAAAACCATAATTCACTTAAAAAAATAAGGGTTTTTGAAAGTTTGCATATCAAACAATAGTGAAATTATCCAAGGATTCGAACGTAGAACTCAATACATTGATGTCAAATGGGTTTAGCTTCAACAACAAAAAATGATAAATGGAAAGTGAGTTAATGCATGAAGCAGGGAAGACACTCAACACAGAGAAACCATTTCATTTTCAACTTTAAAACATAAACCCTTGAACAATCATTCCATTAAGAGAAAAGCATGGGGAAAAATAAGCACACACTCAACACCAGTCAACAACCAGAGCCATTACCAAATTATTACTTCGCAAAATGCATGCATAAGATGATAAACAAACTGATGTGTACATACATGGCCTTGTTGTGTTTTTTATACTAGGGTGGGGCCAGGAACGATTATTAAAGCTTCTAGGAGAAGGGCTTCAAAGCTAGCTCGAGGTCTTCTTCCTACATAATCCGACCTCCAAAACCATAGCTCACATGCATATACCAACTTATCGCTTCAAACAATACACCATACATTTCATGCCATAAAAACCAATCACAAGATTGATACCCCATGCCATGTCAACTTATAACCATGCGCTTAAAAATCCTTTTACTCATTTCCATCAAACTTTTCACCTCACAATAATAACTAATCAAGTCAACATCCATACGAATAGGCTAGGGTTTATTCTGTTTGAATATGCCATATATATAATGTGCTATGTAAAAAATAAACCATACTTCATACCATTAAAAACATATGCACCACTTTACCCTATTGCATATTAAAACAAATACTTCAAACATTTTTTCTCATGGACTTAATACTTATGACCTTTCAAAATATAACATTTTTATTCATAACTCTTGTTGCAACATGGAACCAAATGTAAAGTGGATCCATTAATATCACACAACCTTTGTGCATATTATGACTCTATATCAAGGTATTTGTATATGTAAGAAAACCTTCATATGTATAGATATAGTTTATGAAACCATGCTTCCACCCTTCATATGCAATCATAGGAGTAGTGCAAACCATATAGTTTTCATATTTCATAAGCGTTGTGTCATCAAAATTCTTAAGAATGAAGAGAAGCAATTATCATTGTCATGCACCGGATGGAAGTTCCACAATCCATATCACCATTTAATCATGTCAATAAATCACATACACCATAACCTTTGAAGCTTCATGATAAAACCACTGATATGCAAATATGTAAATGTGTTGAGGAGAATGCTTGAAAATAATCATTTATGTTCTTTCTTCTAGGGGACCCCACCTATTAATATTATATCATAAATATATAGATAGGCCTTGCAATCATTTGTAGGCTTTAAATAATAGGTGACAAGATTTTGAGTCAAAAACGTCAACCAGCCTCATTGTGGAATTGTTTTTCGCTCATGCCTAGTCACATTTTGGTCCTCCTCTTACTATTGTCCCTAATTGTGATTCACATTTTCCCATCACCTTTTGGAAGACCTCGTGGAAATTTTTAGGATACAAACTTAGTTTCTCCACTGCCTTCCACCACCAAACAAATGACCAAACCTAGGTGGTTAATCACAATCTAGTGCATACCCTCATGATGTATTATGCTAAACACAAAAAATGGGACACCTACTTGCATTTTCTACAACATAGTTGCAATGATACGGTTAATCACTCTACTAGTTTCTATCCTTTTGATGCCTACTATGATTATGAACCTCACCCCTTATGAGTTTCCTATTACTCTTCAATCATCATCCTCTTTGTTAGTCTCTAATTTTGTCTTGGTTTAGTGAGAAACTCTTGTCCTAAACCCTCCTTACCCATTCTTCATTTTCTGTTTTCAGTCGATTTCAATTTTTTGATTTTGGTATTTTGTGGTTTGCATTACAGTCTTTGATAATTTATTTAAGTTTGATTTTGAAAACACATTGTTTAAAATTGAGGTGTCTCCTTATATGCCGTTTGAATTTCAAATTTTCAAGTTTTGCTAAGTTGTTAAACGCGCTACGGAAATAATCCTATTCCCGTAGCGCCAAATAATCATGCCATGATATGTGCCTGCCAACCCGATTTCGTTATGATGACACGAATCGTGGATTGAGAGTTTGTATGCGTCCACGAAAGCTTGGCAATCATTTCCAAATCCAACGGTTTCAGAATCTAATTGTCGTGTACGTTCGCAGAACTCATTTCAAATTACCCGTTGCTTGATGATCATTATATGTTACCTGTTCGAGTTGGCTTATTTCAAGCTTGCAGTGAGGAATGCAGGTATCCATTCAAAGCAATGGTATACACTAACAATTGCAGGTGGCGAATTTGGAACCTGAGGACGACAGTTGCAGAATTGTGTTTGATGGCGCCAAAGAGGAGCGGACAGGTTGCCAGATTAGAACCAGAGGGTGCCGAACTTCTTGAAGCCTATCCTTAGATGGCTCAAAGGTTCAGAGATGCCGGGTGGTTTGAGTTTCTCACCACTTTTCAGGGTTACGATGAGCAGGTTTCCATGGAGTTCGCTCTGAATTTCGATGGTCACGAGGTTGAAATCGGTAAGATGTTGATGCTAGTGATAGAGCAGACTATCGCAAAGGCTTGCAGGCTCGTGGTTGGAGGGGAAAGATGGTGGAAAAAAGAGTACGTGGTTATTGAATTTGTAAATCAATTCCTCCTTCCAGATAAGCAGAATCCAGATTGGAGAAGGGGAATACCTCGCAGCTGGGTTCGACCCGAATGACACACTGCTCTGGTCGTGATTCACAGGTACATCACCTGTGAAGGAAGGTTTTCATTGGTCTATATCTACCATATCAGAATACTAATACATCTAAATGGTGATTACCCTTTAAATATCCCTTATTTTCTGCTTAAAATCTTGACAAAAATGTCCAAGAAAGTGCAGTCACTTTCTACCAATGCTAAAAGCAGTTTGTTTCATCAAGTTCTGATTAAAACCCTAGTCATGTCTGCTTTGAACGAATTAAAGAAGCCCTGGAGCTGGTTCACGCAATCCTTAAACCCTATCACTCAGTCCAATAAGCAGAAGAAAGATAGAGGGAGGAAGACCATCACACAGAGTCGAGATATTCCTGATGAAAACCCTGTGAAAGATGAGTCTTCTGATATCAAGGTGACTAGGAGGAGCAGAAGTAAAAGACCTAGATGGGAGCCCAAAATTGAAATGTTTCCTGAGGAATATGTTAAAGGGGAGATAGATTCAAATAATGATCTTGTTGCTCAAACTACAGTCAAGCTTGAAATGCCATCAACCAGCAAAAGAAGTGTTGCAACCAAAGGGAAAAAGGTTAAAGGTGTGTGTGTATCACAGAAACCTCGAAGAAATTCGACTAGGGTTACCAACAAGTATAGGCTGAAGTCAAAGGCAATGTTCAATCCATCAATCAAAGAAGAAAACACCATAATCATAGAAGATGATTCTGAGAATGATGAAGCAAGTACCAGGAAAAGGGCAAAAAGGACCCCATTGCCCAAGAAATCTGTCAGCAAAGGAAAAAGAATACTTACACCACCTACAGGCCTTGTAACGAGAGCTTCAACTAGATTAGCAAAAGCTAAAGAGATGGCTAAAGGCATCAGTGAATCCCCTGAAGAAAAACAAGATTACTTGGAAGACTCATATCGCATGCCAGATGTACCTGGAGCTATAGATTCATCAAGTTCTGAGGAAAAACATAGCTCGGAATTAGTCTCAAAGTACCAAGTTAAAGCCAAGGAACCTAGCGTTGCCTTAAATCTGAATGAAACTGCACCTTCTGAAGAATGCTCAGGATTCAGAATTAAAGTCAGAACGGATAAAGAAAGAGGAAGGACTTTCAGAAAACAATAAGACAATTAAAGAAGGAGAAGGCGCAGATAGAACAGTGGAATGCTCACCAGCAAGAAAGGATTCAAGGTCTTAAAAAGAAGAAGAAAGAGCAAAGGGAATTGCTTAAAGAACTCAGGGAGATTAATTTCAGACTCTATTGGCACAATGTTGTGCTAACCACAAAGCTCAAGCAAAAAAATGCCAAATCCATTGCTGTGATTATATCCTAACGATAACATGGATTTTATTACAATCATGTTTAAATGTTTTCCAGGAAATATGGCAAAGCCTACTCGTTTTGGTCAGTGAAATGCTAAGACTTCAATTTGTTTTACAGAATCAAACAAAATTCCTATTTTGTAGAGTCAAATGTAATGCTGGCAATATTTTCTATATCAAGTTGTTGAGCTGTGATCTATTTTGGGGTTGTAGAAGCTTTTTTTTGGGTGAAATACCTTAGGAGTTAGATACTTTTCGATTCTAGTCATTAAAGGTTGTACTAGATGATAGGATCTGGAAGTTTTATAGATAGTTTAATTAGACAGAAGAAAGACCATGTTCTGGTCAAAAAATTGGAGATCCAGAGAACCTTTTTGTGCAGCTCATTGTAAAAGGCATTTATGTTCAATTGACACTTAATAGCAAAGGCATATGGATGGTTAGACCTTCTTTATTCTACTTTGTTATTTCTTTATTCATGCTTGAATTCATTATTCAGATTGCAATGATTTTTTATTCTTGATTGTTAATTTATACAGTGAAATTTTTGCTGTAAAGATAATTTTCAAGTTATGATATCAAGCTGATAGTCTTGTTTCTTTATGATATATTGAGACGAGAACTCTTGTGAAGTTGACACATTGAAGACTTCATCTTCCTTTTTCTTAAATTAGTTTAGTCCATCTATGTGTCTACCTATTATTCAGCCAGTGGGATATGCTATGTTTTGATCTTGATTTTCATGTCATGTTGTAATCTTGACCCAGTTTTCAACCACCCTACAAAAACCAAATCATAAAACCTTAAAAATACTTTGCAATAAACGAATGATGCCCTAGCTTTCCCTCTCACAGTCAAGTGCAACTTTAGGGACTAACACTCTTCATCGCAACAAAATGAGCAACACAACACTTCCTCTTTTATTCAGTAGTTGGATAAAATTCATGATTAGGTTGTCGCAACTCTATAAGCTTCTTGAAAGCGCTATAAAGAGTTTCATGACCATCATTGTGTCCCCAAAAATTTTCATGTTGGTGATTGTGTATGGTTAAAATTGGATAAACAACGGTTCAAAGGCCAACATCATCACAAATTCAAAACTTTGTGATATGGACCTTGCATTATTATTCAACAGATCAATGATAATGCTAATCATTTGGACCTACCTTCTCAGGTTGGATTTCATGACATTATCAATACCAACAACCTCAAACTTTATGAGCCTCCTTTGTTGGATAAGGACATCACCATTTCACACCTTGTTGATATTATCCTAGATTTATAGCCTCCTCTTGCAATAGATACTTTGTTGGATGTTCACACTTGCTCAACTCACGTACATCAACATACTTTCTATCTGGCTAGGCATCAAGGTTAGCTTCCATCTTAGGAAAAGTGGTTTTTAGAGTAGTTGTTTTAGAGTACATTTCCTCATTTTTTGGAAAAAGTCGTGACACTTTCGGAACTAAACAAGGATGATTTGATGTGCCACAACAATGCACATCTTGAGGAGCATACCTCTCCATGAGGGCACATATCTTTTTGGCATTTTCAACTTGTTCTTTAATAAATAATTAATAGCTACATTATCTAAATAAATGGTACATTGAGTATTAACTCCATGCAGTTTTGGAGTGGTTATAATTGACTTGGTAAAAAATCCTAGATTTGTAAATCTTTATAAAGGAATTTCAACATGGCAAATAGAGATTAATAATTTTTTGGTTTCTCATAAGTCCTAAGTCTATTATTTTCTAATCTTGTTTCTACATACTTGCTTGCTGCACTTTTAATATTACACCATATTTACGGTTAACGGGTTTTCTTGTACTATAAAGGGGACAATTGTAGATGAAAGTATCAATTTTCCATTACATAGTAGGTCAAAAGAAGTGTCAGTGGAAATCTTGGGAAGTTTTCATAGTACCAAAATGGTCATCGTATGTGGAAGCATCAACTTCAAGAATGAGAGACAAATGTTTAGGACTAGTGAGAACACACAACTGATTTAACTTATAAAGGCAACAATTCTAGATGGAACAATCTAAAAAGGGAGTTTGGTTTGGTAAGGCACTGGATGGCCTACCAAATGGAACTAAATAATGGATCTATAGCATAGAGATCACGCCATGACACATAGGCTACACAACACACATTCATAATGTTAAGCACCTACACAAGAGGACGACTCAAAAGAGATGCAACTTATTTAGAACAACTCTTCTTGTACGTGATAACCAAATGAAACTATTGCATGTGGGAAGCCCACTTAAGATGTTGTTGTTCTTATATTTTGGATTGAGAATTGATAAAAATCAAGGGCTGCTGATCAATATGTAATACAGTCTCCTTACCCAAACTATAGTGATGCCACTACTTTAAAGCCTATATGAGAGCATGGAACTCCTTATCATATGTCTTGTAGTTAAGATTTAACTCCGAAAAGGATTCAAAATGGTAATCCATAGGGTGTCCTCCCTATTTAAGTATAGCACCAATCTAAAATTGGAAGCATCCATCTCGATCTCAAAATCTTGTTTTTTAATTAAATAATTAATAGCTACATTAGCTAAACAAGGGGTACGTTGAGTATTAACTTTGTAGAGTTTTGAAGTGGTTATATTTGACATGGTCAAAAACCTTAGATATGTAAAAATTTATAAAGGCATTTCAATCTAGCAAATATATGTTAATCATTTTCTAGGTTCTCATAAGTCCTAAGTATATTATTTTCTAAGTTTATTTTTACATATTTTTTTGTTACATTTTTAATATTACACCATTGAGGAAGACAAACTCTTAGCCAATAAAAAACAGTTTTAGGTCTTACTCCAATACCGAATGACAGTTTCAACCTAGATAGTATCTGTAAGAATCATACTTCCATCGTTGAGGTTACATCAACGAGGTCATGTGCTTTTAAGTAGAATACAACCTTGATCTCATACATGAGATGGGACACTACCCTCAATTGCAGTTTAACTTCTTGCCAAGAAAGTAATAAAGAAAAATACTCATTAAAAGGGTTAATTTAAATAAATAAATATAAAAATGGAATGAAATAAAATACAAATATAAATGTAAAAGAAGGAACTTATAATATAGAAATTAAGTAGGGATTACCATTAAACTTAAACAAGGTGAATAACAATAATGTTGCAAGTACCTGCCTAAGATAAGTAAATCAGGTAAATAATAAATGCATTATGTAATGTGCAATGTGTCAATTTATATGTATATCCATATTTTTATTGCATTATCATATGATTATGAGACTATCATGTGTGGATAATTCTATATATGTTAGATAAACATGTGACAATGATCCAAAATGCATTTATTTATAATATATGTTCAAGAATTTATTGTTATATTTTGAAATTAGATGTGGATCAGATTTGGGAAGTGTAATTAATGGTAAGGTTAGAACTATGAGCCAATGATATTCCTGGACAGAGGCACATTTTTAATAATAGTTTCAATTTATGTTTCCAAGGCATTTCATAGTTCTTTTCAATTACAGGATCTTCACTCAGTGAATCTGTGACATAGCACATGTGTTCATGGGATATTAAAGAATACCCCTAATTTCACTAGACATTGATAAAAACCTCCAACAATCATTTTTTTAAACCCCCTCCCAATACATCTTTCCAATAAAAGAAGTCCCTATTTTTACTAGATACCGCTTTTTATACCCCCCAATACCTATAAACCCCTCGATACCCACATCTCCCCCCAATACCTACAATATATATTGACTCTATTTTTCATAATTAAAAAAAAAAAACCTTTATGAATGAACATGATGAGATATTGGTCAACAAGGTGAAGTTCCCGTGTTTTCAATATGGTAAACTTTTTTGTTATTAATAATTGAACACTTTAATTTTCAGCAATTATCTTTGTCGGTGCAAAATCAGGCTATGTGAATTATATTTTCTTTTGCATCTATCTTTGTCGGTGCAAAATCAGGCTATGTGAATTATATTTTCTTTTGCATCTTTACAGTGTTAAGGATACTTCTCCTCTGCGTAGTTGGATTCCTTATTCATGAACTAGTTAATTTTTATTTCAGCCATGTTTCCAGATTCTTAATAATAGTTATAACTTATGTTTCCATAGCACTTCATAGTTCTTTTCAATGTGGTAATTTTTTATTTATTAATGGTTGAACACATTAATTTTCATTTCAACCATGTTTTCAACAATTATCTTTGCTAGTTAAAAGTCATGTTAAAAATCATGTTTTGTCGAGTATATTGTCTTTTGCATCTTTGCAGTGTTAAGGATACTTCTCCTATGCACACTTAGATTCCTCATTCGTGAACTTTCTATATCACGGGTGACATTACATTACGTACCCTCACTCCTGAGTTGCAATCTTATAATTTTCAGAAAATATGTGAAAATAAAAATTAATTCACTAACATTTGAAATTACATTTTTAAATTTGAATAATCAATATCATTACAAAAATAAAATAAAAATATGACAGGTAAAATAAAAGGAATAGGCCATGAACAACGATAAAGTGAAAAGGAAAGTTAATTCACAACATATCGATTATAACCATTGACATTATTATTTTTTTTTGTAAATTAGAGTATGTATTAATTCTTGGTAAAAAATACAGAGATCTAGGAATTATCTGGCTTCCTGGCAATGGTGCCCTGTTGGGAAACCACCTCTTCCAGGTGTTCAAGTTCAAAAAGGAGGTAACGGTGCCCGTTCGGGAAACCACCGTTGTCTGTACTCTAGTCTATACAATTTAACTTATCTATGTGGCCACGCAGGGTCAAATTTGTCAAAGGAACAAATGTCATGTGTCTAAGGGCACAAATTCTACTATGCCACGCGAAGCCAAAATATTGACAGTAAGAGAAAAAAAGAGCATGGGGAGGCATTAGAAACCTGGACCTAAACGCGGCTAGGCGTAGACCTGTGTTTTTCCTGTCTCTCGGTCCACCATGGTTCTTTGAAAGTCTTGAAGAAACGCCATCGCATTATCCACTCGGCACCACGGATCATCTTCCCTGGTCTGCACCTCTTGCAAGGCTGGTTTGATGTCCTCCAGATCTTTTTTGATGTTATTCAAAGTGTTCAGGAGTTCCGCACGCTCAGCGTCTCTGCTATGGGATGGGGAATGGCAGTGGGAGAGTGGAGAGGAGGAAGAGGAACCTGAGATATGTCATGGGGGAGAGGGGGGAGGTGGCAGAATGGAGGGGCGTCGTAGGGGAGGGGGGGGAGGGGGCACATACCCAATCAAATTTCCCGAGAGATCAAACCACTCGACCCTACAGTCGTAGGGATTCGAGAGGGGGGAGAGGCCGGTTACTCGATCAATGGGTGGTGGAGGGGGAGAAGGGATGACTAAGTGGGTGAGAGATGGTGGAAAACCTTCTTCAGGAGAATGAGAAGCCATGGGGGCCGACGTGGGGGGAGAAGTCGGATTACAATGAGGGGAGACAACTCATGGTGTGCTTGGGACTTCGCACGACTGAGCAGACGAGGGTGGTTTCCTTCCTCGAGCTTGGTACCAGGCAGCTCCACGCCTTGATCTGCCCCTGGATCGTGGCATAAGAGTTCGCACCAGAGAGCTCCAGAATGGAGGGTATACACCAAAGGGCTCCAAAATGAGAATGGAGGAGACACACCGGAGCTGGACAACAGAGCTGAGAACAGAATGAGCCCTGGGGATATCGCTTTGAGAGAAATGAGCCAACGAAGTAGACAAAGGGGTTGATAACACGACCAACTGGTACTGAGGTGACCGAGCGGTCTCGTCATGCTGTGCCATGAAGACTTGCAGGCTATGGTTCACGTGAATTGCATGGTTCGAGTGTGGGAGCAAAGGTGACGGTGGAGCGAAAGCATACCAGTGAGGTTGTGATGGTGGACGAGACATTTGACTGCCACCTGTTGCCGTGTGGCCCTGAACTGGGATGCGTCTTTCATCTGGGGGTTGGTCTTTGGAGTGAGCCAGCTTCCTGCATGCGATGACTGCAGGGTGTGTGGGATTGTCGTCAGGGGAGCAGAAGAAGACCCCTTCCTTTGAATCAACACTCATATTGGCTAGCCAGTCAGCCACTTGATTGATCGTTCTTTTGACATGGGACGGGAGGATTACCCGTCGATGCTGAAGAGTTGAGTTTATTCTGCAAAGTTCGTTCATTAGCCTCCAGCTTGGGGAGATTTTCTCCGGGTCTACCCCATTGATCAAATGCGTGAGGAGGTTTATCACAATTTGTGAGTCTCCTTCCACGATGAGAGGAAATAGCTCTTGCTCCTATGCCGCTTGTAGTCCACAGAGGA
Organism: Picea mariana; assembly: GCA_032191745.1. Classification (NCBI taxonomy): domain Eukaryota; kingdom Viridiplantae; phylum Streptophyta; class Pinopsida; order Pinales; family Pinaceae; genus Picea; species Picea mariana. The sequence goes on along the minus strand of JASDQU010105510.1, from coordinate 33,848 downwards.
GACTCCAGATTTCCACAACATTGTTGGTATTTTGTCCCATGTTAATGACCAGGATATGGATTATTTCACCTTTGTCATTTCGGATAATCGCCCCATAGCTTGCTGGACCCGGGTTCCCTTTGAAGGCTCCATCAAGGTTGAGTTTAAACCAGTATTTGGGCGGAGCATTCTAGTGGGTGAGGCTTGTATTTCGTCTTGCAACTGCTATTGATCTTCCAGGATTGGGAGGGAGATTAATTTTCCATGCCTTGAGAATGTGAAGCTCATTCGGAGGGGGTGTGAGGTCCTGCTCTGTCCACTGATGGAGCGAGAGAGTTTCATTGATATTGGTTTGAATTGTGTTCCATACCTCCTGCCAGCACCTGGTGATTGATTTGAAGATTCTTCCATTCCTTTCTTTCCAAATGTTCCAGAGTATGAAGCCTGGAAGCAGCTGCCAAATTCTGTTGAGGATGGGTGACTGAAAGGTCGATCTTCTCCAGCCCTCCATGGTTTCCTTTAAGCATGTGTTGTTTCTATCATGAGAACGTCGGATAGAAACAACACATGCTTAAAGGAAACCATGNTACCTCCTGCCAGCACCTGGTGATTGATTTGAAGATTCTTCCATTCCTTTCTTTCCAAATGTTCCAGAGTATGAAGCCTGGAAGCAGCTGCCAAATTCTGTTGAGGATGGGTGACTGAAAGGTCGATCTTCTCCAGCCCTCCATGGTTTCCTTTAAGCATGTGTTGTTTCTATCCGACGTTCTCATGATACTGGCGCTATGATCCCAGATGCTTGAATTGTAGGGGCAAAGATTCAAAAGGTGATTTTGTGTTTCTTCCTCCTGACCACATAGATGACACCAGAAAGGACCAATGAAGCCTCTTTTCCGAATATTATCCTAGGTGAGGATGCTGCTGTGAGCTATGAACCAAAGAAAGGTACTGATTTTTGGCCAGGTTTTCATATCCCAGATTTTTCCCCAAACTTCCTCTCGAGGTAGGATTTTATGTCTCGCTTTTATGTAGTAGGCTTCTGAAATGTTGAAGGCTCATGAGGTGGAGTGGCCCCATCTGAGTATGTCCTTGCCTTGTTGATTGGAAATTTTTCTTGCTGCTATAAGTTACTGCAAGGGACATAGGTTGTGTTGTAGGGGAATGTGCAGGTTCTCATGTGAAGTTTTCCAGGTACGCCATATTTCCCTTGGATCAAAAGGATTCCAATAGTCTTTCAATTTATGAAGTCCAACAATAGTTGTATGGGGGATGAGGTGGCCGAGATTTAAATCTTTGTTTAGTGGGGTGAGTTGTTGCCATGAATCACTCCAGAAGTTATATGAGGAGTCGTTCTGAAGTTCCCAGAACGAGTGGTCGGTGATGAGGTCACGGTTGGTCCTGGCAGCATTCCAGATTAGTGATCCCAAGCTTTGACCAGTCCAGCTAATGAGCTATGTTTCAGGCTAGGTGGGGGTGTATTTCTTCCACCATAGTTGTGCCCATAAGTCTTGTGGTCGCTTGAGCCACCTCCACTAGATTTTAGCACTCGGGACCTTGTTAAGGATAGCAGGGTCTCAGAGCCCAACTCCTCCATCCTTTTTCAGACTATAGACTTTTTTCCAACTTACCAAGGACATCTTATGCTCCTCTTTGTTACCCTGCCACAGAAAGCTTCTTTGAAGCGTTATCAAAGTGTTAAGAATGAAAGTTGGGGCCGCCAAGGCTGAGAAGATGTAGACTGGGAGAGCTTGTAGGATGGAATTGAGTAAGATGAGGCGACCAGGCAAATTGAGGGAACAAAAGGTCCAAAGAGAGAGTCTTTTTTTGAAGTTGGAAAGTAATGAATCCTAGGAAGAATTTCTGAGTGGGTTGTCTATGAGGGGGATTCCTAGGTACACAGAGGGAAGGGTGTTGTGTGTAAAGCCAAGGAGGTGTGTGAGGTGACATTGGATTTCCATAGGAGTGTTAAAGAAGAACACTTGGGATTTACGTAAATTCACTTCCATTCCTGAAGCCTCGTAGAAGAGGTCAATGATGGTTCTGAACCGCAGGGCTTCTCTAGATGTGGAAAAACCCATAAGAAGTATGTCGTCTATGAATTGACTGTGCAAAATGGGTGGAGAAATACCATGGGGTGTGAGGCCAGAGAGGGAGTGGTCCCTGATGGCTACTTTAAGGGTGCGACTTAGTCCTTCTTCCAAAAGGATAAAGAAAAAAGGTGAGAGCAGGTCTCCTTGTCTTATGCCTCATGAGGGAGAGAAGGGTTTGGAGGGGACGCCATTTATAAGAATGGAGAACAAGGCTGAGGAGGTGAGATTGACTATCGAGGAGACCCAAGAAGGGTCGAAGCCAAAGGCTAGAAGGGAAGATCTTAAGTAGTTCCAACTCAATTTGTCAAAAGCTTTAGAAAGATCTAGTTTTAGGAGCATACTTGAAGTTTTAGTAGAGTGAAGAGAGTGGATAACTTCATGAGCCAAGATCATGCTGTCCATAATTTGTCTGCCCTTGACATAACCAGATTGTTCCGGAGAGATCAGGAAAGGAAGAATGGGTTTAAGTCGGGTGGCAATGATCTTATTGAGGAGCTTGTATATGACATTGCATAGGGCTATAGGTCGGAATTGCGACGGGCATGTGGAATTGTTTTCCTTAGAAATGAGGGTGAGGAAAGTTGCATTGAGGGCTTGGAGGACTTTTCTAGATTTCCGAGAATCCTCAATGATTTCCCAAACCTCTACACGTATGAAGCTCCAACAACAATGAAAGAAATCAGAGGTGAAGCCATCTGGTCCCAGTGCTTTACCTAACTGGGTATGTTTGAGCGATTGATCGACCTCCTTTTGAGTTATTGGTCTCATGAGGGATTCATTTTTCTCTTTGGTGACCTCCTTGGGTATGTTCCAGAGGATGGAATCTATAGTCTGCGAGCGATCTATTGGGGGTTCCTTGAGGAGAGTTTGATAATAGGAAAGCAATTCCTTTTCCATGCCTTCATGTTTCTGAAGTTATGTACCTTGCACTGAAACTAGGTGGGTGATGCGATTGGTTTGGCGCGGCTGGATCATAGATCTATGGAAGAATTTTGCATTTTTTTCTCCTTCTTTCAGCCATTGGATGCGAGATTTTTGTCGCCAAAGTATTTCCTCCTGTGCTCTTCTTTCCGCAATCTGATTATTTAGAAGTGTTTCTTGCGTTTTAAGGTCTTCTGTCAAGCCCTACGATTGGATCTATTGTTGTAGCATTTGCATTTGTTGTTTAAGATTTTCCTGTGCTTGGAAGATGTCTCCAAAGGTAGACTTGTTCCAGGATTTAGGTGTTGCTTGAGGTTTTTTAGCCTCTGTTGGAACCAATACATTGGTGTCCTTGTTTGAATGGTCACCTCCTCCCACCAGGTCTTTATGTTTGTTTGGAAATCTGGGTGTTTCAACCAGAAATTTTCAAACCTGAACGGTTTCCTGCCTGGGGTATCAGTGATATTGAGGGTTAGTAAAATTGGCCAGTGATCCGATCCTAGGGTGTCTATGATAGTGGCGTTCCATGCTAGGCGATCCATCATAATAGCTTCAGATATTAGGAATCGGTCAAGTCTGCTGGAGACATGTTGTGCTCCCGATCGCGTATTTGACCACGTGAACATCCCATTGTTTGTTTCAACATCTATGAGATTTAATAGACCAATGGTGTCATTGAAATTTATGCTATCGTTGCTAAGAGAGCGATGGCCTCCCTTTTTCTCCTCCAGTCCTGTGATTATGTTGAAATCTCCCTCAATAATCCAGCGCTGGGGGCCTAATTGTTCTACGATCCATTCCAGTTGTTGTAGAAAAGCTTCCTTGTCTCCTAGTCTGGGGGGGCCATAAACATTTGTAATGTAGCCTTGTTTGTTCGAGCCGATGAGGTGAAAGGACGCAGTAATGGTCCACTTTGAGGTAAAAAAGTTGTCGATTATGATTGTAGTTGGGTTCCATGGTATCACTAAACCTCCAGCTACCCCTTTGGCATCCACTTCCATGTATTGAGCTTGCTTCCAACATCTTTGAATAGTGATATTCGCCTCTATCCCTGCGCATTTCATTACCTGTAGGAGGAGAATGTCTGACTAATCCTTCTTGATTCTGTCTTTGAGCAAATCTTGTTTACTCTTCGCATTGAGGCCCCTTATGTTCCAGGATAGTATCTTCATGATGATGGTGGGGGTTGGAGGGGAAGGAAAGTTTCCGAGATCAATTGTATTTGGCCTGAGTTGATCGGATAGTTACCTACGTCTTGAATGAGTTGGTGTTTTGGTTTTCTGCCTCTCTTCTTCTCTTCTTTTATAGGCTTGCATTGCTCCTTTGAGGCGTCTTTTTGTATTCCCAGGTTTGTGTTGGCTCTTACTGAGCCTCTTGTCGAAGAATTGATAAAGACCTTGTGTACCTTGCGTAGTTGGTCTGGCGGAATGGTATATAGTTTTTGCTTGCGATATGCTTGCCCCAGATGGGCCATGTCGATGCCTACCAGTTCCTGATCCTCTAGGTCTATATCTGGATCCCCTATTTCCAGGCCAAGCGTATTTGGAAGAGTGGGCATCATGATTGGAGATTGAGCGGATGGGGGGGTTGGGGAATCGGGTTGAGCAGAGGCTATTGCAGGAGTTGTCAGAGGGTTGGTGGACGATGAGGGGGTATCCGAGGAAGTTTGTAGGGCATCAAAGGAGTTCTTGGTGAGGGGTCTAGTGGGGGCCTAGGGGTGTCTTCTTGGCTTGGTGCTTTCTGCGACCCGTGACTTGGGTGAAGCCCTCTTTGGTCTTGTCAGAGTCTTCCTGAGCTGGCTTGGGTGGGTTATTTAGTGGGAATTCACGGAAAATATGGCCATGCTCATGACATTTTTGACAGCGAAAGGGTATGTGCTCATAATCTAGGGTTTGGGACCATTCATCATCTTGGTAATCTAGGATAATGGCTCCAGAAAGTGGTTTTGAGACGTTTAAATAGACACAGATGCGAGCATAAGTAGTGTACCTTCTTTTCTTGGTTGCTTTTGAGGCTTTGACGTAACTGCCAATGGTGTTCCCTATTCCTGTGAGTATTTCCTCCAACCCGAATTCCTATGGGAGCGAGTACAACCGTAGCCAGACTAGGGAATGGGTGAAGTCTTCCTTTTCCGGGCTGAATCTTTCCATCCAGAATTGGAGGAAGAGGCTTGTTGAGTTGTAGAAGTACGGTCCTCCTTCAAAGATTCGATTTCTATCCTCCGAGTTATGCAGAATGATTGTGAAGAAGCCTTTTGATCCCAGTTGGAGATCATAATATCCCTTGGATTTCCACCAATGCTGAATCCATTTGACCAGGTCTTTTTCCGAAGGCCATAACCCCGGGAATTTTCCTATTAGGGCAAAATCTCTCATGTATTGTCTTTGATCTTCGATTCTTGGGGAGATGATGGTGTATTTTGGAGCTGTCGTAGTTTGTGGGATGCACTTGCTTGATTCCTAGGTGCGTTTAGCTTTTGGCTAACTGGTTTCCGGATCAATGTCCATCGATTTCTCTTTGGGCATTTCGTCCTCCCATATAAGTTTTTGCATGCCCTCCGGGAGTTCAAAGGTGGGGCGCTTAAAGTGAGAGGAGCCATGTTCCTTTCTTGTGACAGAGCTGTAGGAGGGGGCGTGGGGCACCCCTGCCTCGGCCTCCATGGCCGCGGCACAGAATAGTAGGCGGCGGAAGCTGGTTCAGGTTGCAGCAGAGAACCCTAGCGCGTGCTTGATATTATCCTTCGTTCTTATAACAATAAATCACCCCATTGACATTATTGAGTTTCAATCATCGATATCATTAAAATAAAATTGGAAAATATGCCATGTAAAGTAAATGGAATAAACCATGAACAACGGTCAAATTTAACCACTTGAGGCTTGCACTCATTGTTGTGCATTTGAAACCGTAGAACTTGTTATGTCCTATCAATAAACATCTTTGTTTGGTTTGATGATCAATTACATTTCATTTTAACTTCTATAGTACCTGTTTCACATACTCCATGAATGGGATGGAGCCACATTAAGACCATTATGCTTCTCTTCAACCAACAAAGCTTATGCTCGCTCCCTTTACTCCGAATGAGCAGTCATTGAGAAGAAGTGGGGGATAAGACATGCACAATTTCTCATTGGACCCCCCTTTTTATTTTCCATCCCTTACAGTGGAGAAATGTAGAAAGAGAAGATGTGACATGTGTTGGATTACATAAATGTGGAGGCATATGTGGGTATTTGAGTTTGTTCTATTAGAGGCACAACACAATGTCACCAAGGATGCACTTCAATGGATAGAATGGTATTCTATTTGGGTGAATAATTTGCAGGTAGAGACTCAAGAACATGACATTGGTGACAACAAAGAATTTAACTGATAATCCTAGGGGTATGACCATTATGCAGTGAAGCCGTACATGGAGGAAAGAAAATATAAGTTGATGCACTGGCATTTGAGCAACAATTCAACTTTACATTTGAAAAGCAATTCACTTCAAAATTAATTCCCGGGATAGCTAGGTAAATGGGATTTCTAATCTAGATAATCAATTTATAAATAAGATATCTACATTGTTGGCATCTTAGTTTATTTCTATAGTTTAAATATCTTCATTTTTTTTCTTTAGTGTTATACTCTATAGCATATGCACAACTGCTAACCCTATATTCCACCAATCGAGCCACATAACTTGCACATTCAAAAGACAAAAAAATAAAATTAGTCCCATTTTCATTCAAATTTTGGTAACCCCCAAACAAGTATAATTACATAAATTACAGCATTTAAGTGAGAAATTATAGTGGTTATATTAACCCATAAAGCTATAGCTAGTAGTTTAAAAGTGGGACTGAAATGTGACTACCACTGTCACGCCTGAAGAAATGAATTTGACCACAAATATCTGAATAAAACAAATATTTAGAAAAGTGATCCTCTCCCTCTTATTTAATTGTTCATGGTGGAATTCAACTTTGATACTTGGGTTTTATTTATAGGAAAGGTGTTTTTGAAAACCCTTTTGCACCAAGCAAACCTCTCTCTATTCATGGAGAATTTACAGTGGACTCCTGCTTACAATACTCCTTCGAAATATCCCTTTAGCTAAGAAGCCAAGGTTCACGACCATGTATCTATTTTGTGAAATTTTCCCATAACCTTCACCCAAACCAACCACATGAAACAACCCATTTGCATGGGTGAGACAACCCATAACGAGTGAAACATGTCCCGAGGATTTGAACCATCATTTACCATCGAAGCAAAACTCGTAATAGGCATATTTTTTTATTAAAACTGGATTAAGAAATAGGTAAGGCATCATACCTTCTCCAGGGGGACGAGCATCTGTGAAATCAATAACAACAAGGGCAAGGGATACAATGATAGCACTCCATGCCATATAGCTAGGTAAATGGGATTTCTAATATGGATAATAAATAAGATATCTACATTGTTAGCATCTTAGTTTATTTCTATAGTTTAAATATCTTCATTTTTTTCTTTAGTGTTATACTTTGTAGCATATGCACAACTACTAATGTAATATTCCACCAATCGAGCCACATAACTTGCACATTCAAAAGACATAAAACAAAATTAGCCCCATTTTCATTCAAATTTCGGTAACCCCAAACAAGTATAATTACAGAAATTACATGATTTACGTGAGAAATTACAGTGGTTATATGAACCCATAAATTTGTAGCTAGTACTTTAAAAGTGGGACTGAAACATGACTACCACTGTCACGCCTGAAGAAATTAATTTGATCACCAAACTGAATAAAATAAACATTTAGATACTTGGGTTTTATTTATAGGAAAGATGCTTTTGAAAACCCGTGTGCACCAAGCAAACCTCTCTCTATTTAGGGAGAATTTACAATGGACTCATCCTTACAACACCTTCGAAATATCCCTTCAGCTAAGAAGCCAAGGTTCACGACCAGGTATCTATTTTGTGAAATTCGCCCATGACCTACATCCGAACCAACCATATGAAATAGCCCATTTGCATGGGCGAGGCAACCCACAATGAGTGAAACATGTCTCGGGGATTTGAACCATCATTTACCATCGAACCAAAACTCGTAATAGGCATATTTGTTTTATTGAAATTGAATTAAGAAATAGGTAAGGCATCATACTTCTAGGGAGGGACGAACATATGTGAAATCAAGAACAAGAAGGGCAAGGGCAAGGGCTGCAGTGATAGCACTCCATGACATATTGAGTCCACATAGCATGAAAACCACTACGAGATTATCATTTATTAAAAAAAATAAGCGAACGAGAAGTTCACCATATTTTATAACAAGATAGGTAAACTAATTATCATTTTAACTCTTGTATTATGGTTCTTAAAAACAAATACCCAACTCAAGTTTTCACCAAATGTAGTAGTTCATCATATTTTATAGCAAGATTGGTAAACTTATAAAAATGATACCCAACCCACATTTTAACCAAATGTAGTTGTGAGCTCATTAAATAAGATTGATGTTGAATGCTCAAACCAAGCCAAACTGAAACAACAAAACAATTCATACACCTTGATTGGATTTGAAATTCATTATATATTTGAATGGTTTGAAACTCATTTTGCTATTGAATATCAAGAGTGTATGATCATTCTGATTTATACACGTGATTCCAATTATATCAACCTATTTTATGCTATAACAAGTGATGCAGTAATATATTGATGAGACAAAGAGGGTAAAGGAGGACGCTAGAGCACTAAGAGAAAAGTTAACAGTAGGAGGAGAGGAGCAACAAAGCGTCAAAATTGCGGGTAGAATTTTAATTTGAACCCTTAATTTGTTCTGCAAGCATTTCATTATTTGAAAACAAGAATAACAGTGGCTTCCCTTACATAGCGCTAAGCTCCTTCCCACCAATGAGGACCATCTAGCTAACCATCTTGCTATTGCACATAAGCACCATAGTTGAGGAGCGACTGCAGTGAGGGAATTCTTTAGATACCAGCTTCAAGAGAGGATGCAGTGAAGGAATTCTTCAGAGCGGCTGCGGTGAAGGAATTATTCAGATATCAACTTCAAGAGCGGTTGCGGTGAAGGAATTCTGTAGACATCCATGAATGCAGTGAAGGAATTCTTTTTATATCCAGTTCATGAGCGTTGCAGTGAAGGAACTAACTCTTCCCATATGTATGCAATGATGACAGGTTCCTCATATTCATGTAGGGCAAGATGTATGCACGGTTGACCGATTCCTCATATCCATGCAGGTTGCCACATGTTGGCACAAGAGGATGCATAGAGTGCAACGTCTTTTGACTACAGTGTCAGGTCCCTAGATTGCAGGTTTTAGGTATAGACTGTAGCGTCTCTAGACTGCAGTGTCAAAGAGAAGAGACACCATAGAATGAAGAGCTGCAATCTCCAAACTCGCCAATCATACAATTTATAGAAATTATTTTTATAAACTAATTTTTAATTCAGATTTTAAAAAATTGAGCACACCAGGGGATTAATATCATATCAAAAGGATTTATCCAATGAAAATTTAAAAAAATTAAAAAAATATCATGGTTTTTAAGAAAAATCAAATAATATATATATCGAAAAAAACTTAGAATATAAGTTATTGATTTGATACATTGATAACCTTACCGGTTACTATAGTACCAGCTTTGGCGGGTACTAATAAAATAAGGAAAGAAAAATATAAAATTAATAAATTAAATTAAATTATTTATTAAAGAATAAGGATATAAGTAAAGTGAAAAATCAATGAAAGAAAAATATATCATTAATAAAAAAGTACATCAAAGAAATAATGCTTAAAGTAAAGGAATGGTTTAGGTTATAAAATATTGAAAAAAAGGGATAGAAAGAAGGGAAAATAGGAACAATGAAAGATGAAGAGGGATTAAAGATGGATTATAATGAAGAGGAGGACAAATATAAGATGTGGTGGGGATAGGGGGTTTATTGGTGAAAACTCGGTTGGGGAGGGGGTAGGTTTAGTGGTAAAGATGAAGGATGATGGAGTGGTGGAGTGGTTGAGTTTGTAACTATCTTCTCAATTAAAGTTGTTGGGATGTTTTTCAATTTTGAGGGCTTCTTTAATGATTTGATAGGAGTAGGTGTAATTATTTTGATTTGATTAAAGTAACTAAGGTGTTTGGTGTTATGAGAATGCTCAACAATACAATTTATCTCCTCACATCAATTTTACAAGGGAAACTCAACATGATAATTTGCTTTGATTCCTTGATGATCTAGTCACCAAGTAATATGATGGTTCCCTCTCCCACTAGGTTGATGATAAAAATACACACCAATATATATCTTCATGCCCAATCCCATCACCATCCTGCCCAAAAATCAATTGTTCTTAAAACTTTGGTATCCAGAACCATTCAAAAATTCATGCCCCTCCCCCCCCACAAAGAAATTTCCATCCTTACCATCGCTCTCCAAACCAATGGATATTCCATTTTCCAAATGAATAAAGCTTTCTGCTCTGTCCTCCAATTCAAATACAAGAATACCCTCCCTACCTCCTCTCGTTTAGGTCAAATTTCACTCCTTTACATTCATAGAATCATCGATCATACTTCTAAGATCTTAGCAAAACAAAATATCATAACTTATTTGAAACCTCACAAAATTCTCAAGCAACTTTTTATAAACCTCAAAGATCAATATAACCCTCTTTCATCTTAAGGTGTTTACTAGATTCCATGTTCTTGTGGGAAATCATTAGGAAAACCCTCAAAATTGAGAAACATGTGAACAAATTTAATCGGAAAGAGAGTTACAAACTTAGCCACTCTCGAAAGCCCATCATCCATTCTCTTTGCTAACAAAAGCCTTCCCCATCTTATATCTCTCCTCCTCTTTGTTACCTTTCTTTTATCCCTCTTCATTTTTTACTATCTCTAATTTTTCTTCTTCATCATTCTTTTTACCAAATTGGTGTATGAGACCTTTTTATTTACAGTGGGACAAATTTACAAAGGTGTATGTACATTACTTTCTTTTGGATTTGAACCAATAACCTCCTAAAAGAAAAACCCACGTTCTTAACAATTAAACCCACTATATTTATTTATTACATAAACTTCCTCTTTTCTCTCTCTAACAAACTAATACATAATTAATAAATATATCCTTCTTACAAATAAAATCTTAATAATAAGATCCCACTTTCCCACCACTAAAAATAATTCTTATTTTTAAGATCCCACTTTCCCACCACTAAAGATAATCCTTATTTTTATTTTTAAGAGATATATTTACACCGAAGGTGTTTATAAGGGGAGGTTCGTCTCGAGGTCGTCTGTCCAAAGCATATAGCAATTTGACATCCGTTAATTGCAATCGACGAATCTTCTCCCTCCAAGTGTTTTCTTCTTCGCCGACTCCAAAGGCTACTTCACCCACTCCAAGGCCAATTGCGTATTTGATAAAGAAGAATGTGGTTTGGACAAGGTTAGAGGCGACACTTCCATCCGGGTGGATAAATCGCATTTTTCAGTAGGCAAATTGATGATTTACAACTACTTCATTCCTTAAGCACAATATCAAAGCCATGTCCATGCCCTAGAATTGGTCCGGTCCATTCCAAAAAGCTTCTAAAATGTGGCTTTGTATAAAGAAAACCCTGGTTTATCTGTTTTCAGAGGCATTGATCCACGACACCGGGGTCTTCCGCCCAAGAGAAATATCACTCCTATTATCATTTTCCTAAGGCTTTAGATGCCTATAAATTGTGCGATCTGGCATGAGTCTCTCAACCTTCTGCAATTCAATCATTCAGAAATAAAAGTGTGGGTCATCGCAACTCTACCATGTTCGATTTTCAACGCAATTTTGAGAATCCTGGAAAGAATGCTTTCCAATCTAGCCTAAAGAAATTGGGTTTCTAGTGGTTTCTGCTTATAGATTTTGGGGAACTATTTTCATAGGGTGCAGATGCCATGCAAGGTCACCATGCAACGATTGTGATGTGTATAGCGACGTTTCTGTCAACATGGATTACAAATGGGTACATAAATTCAGATTTTAATCGATTGAGAATTCAATCACCAACATCCTCTTCAATGAGCATTTTCAGGACACACTACATCCATACAATCAACGAAGTTGTTACGGATACTTGCGATATATCAATTACTGAAGAAGAATTCCTAAATTTCTAAACTTCTGAACTTCTGAGAGCCTTGACTGCCCTACACTCCTTATAACTGACCCATTTACAGTGTGGAGTACGAGGGGTATTGTATCTTAGCTTACAGGTTGAATAATTGCCTCATGTGGTTGCTGCAGTTTAATCAAACCAAAATGTGCACCGCCTTCGCCTTTGATTATAAGAGAAGTGTGGTTTCCTTGTTCAACAACCTTTCCATTCTCAATCACTGCTATACAGTCAACATTCTGAATTGTGCTCAAACGATGAGCTACAACGACGCCCGTTCTTCCCACCATCATTCCATCTAGTGCTTCTTGAACTATTTTCTCTGAATTACTATCCAATGAACTTGTTGCCTCATCCAACAACAAGATGCTTAGATTCTTTATAATTTCCCTTGCTATCACTTTTCTTTGCTTCTGCGCTCCAGACACCTGCGTTCCCCTGTTCCCTGTGTAGGTCTCATATCCATCCTTCATGCCACTGAAATATTAACAATGCATGGAATTTAATAGTGAGTATGCTAGGGGTTTTATTTTGCAATGGTTGGAAAACAAATTTTACACTTGTTAGGCAATTTTATTCAGTCTACTTACGAAATGAATTCATGGGCATTGGCAGCTTTTGCAGCCTCTACTATCTTAGTTTCTGTTGCGTTCTCTTTACCATATGCAATGTTGTCTTTGATATTGCCCGCAAATAGAGTTGGCTCCTGCCCTACAAGGGCTATGTGTTGTCTTAGAGACCTCAAATTAAAGCTCTTGATGTCTTGCCCATCAATGAGTAGAACCCCTTTCAGCGGATCGTAGAATCTCTCTATCAGTTCAATGATGGTGGAATTACCGCACCCGCTCCTTCCAACTAGTGCTACACTGCTCTCTGCATTGATTTTGCGACAGAAATTTCTCAAGATCATGGCTTCTGGACGAGTTGGATAAACAAAATCTACATTCTTCAGCTCTACAGTGCCTTGGACTATATCAAGATTAGTTCCTTCATTGTCATCTGGGTTAAAATGGCTATTTCTATCCAAAATTTCAAATACATATGTAACGACATCAGATCCCTTGGCCAAGTCAGAAGTCACACTTCCAACATCTGCTATCATTCGACCCATACTTAAAAAAATAAAGTGGTTCATTAAAAAAGCATGGAAACTGATATATCCGTGCCAAATAAGCTTTGCTCCATACCAAAACTCAAGAGGCCAATATCATATTTCAAAAAGCTTAGAAGTTCCCAGGGCCAATCCTGCATACCGTGACTGTTTATTGATCTCCCTGCGTGGGCCTTCCTGTGTGGAGTCAAATAACTGAATTATTCTCTCTTGAGAGAAAAAGGCTACTATGGTTCTATCAAGTTACCAACTTAACGAGAACTCTAGCCCTTAAAACCCATATTTTTGAGTAAAAAACATGAAAATCAACCCCAAATCAAAAAGTGGTGATACCGGTAGCACCATTTTTTTAAACGGGGTAAAAATTACAACATTTTTTTGAACACGGCCTTCGAAACTCGGACATTAGCTCAGAAAAACCTTAAAATCAACACCTAAATCAAAAAGTGATGCTATGTAAAACAAAATGTTTTTTCCTAAACGTGAAAATCATAGATATTTACGACCTAATTGAAATTGTGATATTGACAACAAAACCCTATGTAAATAAACAACCCAAAATTGGACTCCAAATGGTCCCTTGAAAATTTATTTACAAATTTTATTTTTTATTTTTTTTAATTTACATTAAAAAAATAAGTAAATAGAAAAAACAAAATCTTCGCAAATAATTATTTTTTTTAAATGATAAAAAAAACACATTTAAAAAAATATATTCTAAATTCAATTTAAAAAAAAAAAAGTGAAAAAGAAAAATAACTAAAAAGAAACCCAAATTTTTTTCCTTCCTAAAAAACAATAATTTAAAAAATAATTATATATTTTTTTTACAAAAGAATCATTAAAAAACATTTAAAAAGTAATTAAAAAAAATAACTTTAAAAAGAAAAAAATAAAAACAAAATTCAAAAAAATATATCTAAAATAAAAAATATTAAAAAATCTTAAACCAAAACTTTAAAATTAAAATAAAAGAAAAAAATTCAAAAATATATATTTTAAAAATACTCTTTATTTAAATGAAAACAAAACAATTTTAATAAAATCAATAACTAAATAATAAATAGAAAATTTTAAATCCAATTTTAAAATAAATTTCTAAGCATATTTAAAAAAAAAATCCAAAATTTAAAAAGAAAATTAAAAACAATTTTACAATACAAAAACTATCAATTTTAATTGAAACTAAAGTAAAAAATAGAAAAACCTAAATATAAACAAATTTAATAACATTTAAAACAAAAAAAATAAAATACAATTTTGCAATTGAAATAACATAAAATTTTAATTAAAATTAAAACCCCCCAAAAAATTACAAACCTACATATTTGGGGGCTGGGGTGATGCCGAGCATTACCCCAACGCTCAGGGCCTAAGCATTGGTCCCACGGGGCTAAGTTTTAGCCCCTGGAGGCTGGGGTGATTCCGGACATCACCCCAGCCCCCACGGGCTAAGCCTTGGCCCCGTGGGACCAGGGCTTA
>JASDQU010105509.1:69483-82184 GCA_032191745.1 Picea mariana | reverse complement strand
GGGGAGTCTCTTGCACATTGTGCCCATGTTTAAGGAGGCAGGATCAGAGACAATACACTTATTTTCCATGCTTGAAATGGTGAAAAAGGTTTGCATCCTTTGCAATAATTTCTCTTCTAACAATCTTGGAGTTCAACTTAGTAGCATTGTGGCAGTCACCGTATACATGAAATTTCTCTTCTAACAATTTTGGAGTTCAACTTAGTAGTATTGTGGCAGTCACCACATACATGAAAGATTTTTTAAATTTGGATAGGGGTTCCTGGGTTTGTGTAGCCAGCCGCAACACACAATTCTTGTTAGGAAAATGTCGTACTATCTCGAACCCCTTATAAAGAATCAATCCCCCATATAAAGAATCAATCATTGCATAATTTTTCTCAGATTCTTGATGTGATTTGTCTCCTACAAAGAATATATGCACCTTCTTATTTACCTCAATCAAGGTGAATCTCAAAGTCTTCTTCAACCCCATGTCTTTCATCATTGTTCTTACCTTTTCTACATTATCCGCGACCTACTAGTGGTAGTATATATGTTTGATAGTAGCTGATATCATCCAAAGTTCTCAGGCTTCAAGTCAAGAAGGTGCTCTGCAACTCATGTTCTTAGATCAATATTGTTATCCATTCCAGGCTTCAAGTCAAGAAGGTGCTCTGCAACTCATGCTCTTAGATCAATATTGTTATCCATTCTACAAGCTTTCAGTAAGCCTCCCCATACACTAATACTAGGTTGGAATGGTAAATTAGTGTACCCTCCAACTCAATCCTATATTTATATACTCTCTTAATGGGAAGGTATGCTAATTTAAAGAAGAGACGTTGACTACCAACAAATTATTCATTACATTCAAACATTTATGTATTAACTTAGTATGCACTAAGAAAATATACTCTCTTAATTGGAAGGTATGCTAATTTAAAGAAGAGACATTGACTACCAACAAATTATTCATTACATTCAAACATTTATGTATTAATTTAAAGAAGAGATGTTGACTACCAACAAATTATTCATTACATTCAAACATTTATGTATTAACTTAGTATGCACTAAGAAAATATACTCTCTTAATTGGAAGGTATGCTAATTTAAAGAAGAGACATTGACTACCAACAAATTATTCATTACATTCAAACATTTATGTATTAACTTAGTATGCACTAATAAAATGCCAATGGCCTTTCCGGATTATGTAGTATGGAGAAACATCTCCTTGTCGATTAGGGAGAGGAAATCAGTGGATGCCATTAAAAATAATTTTCATATGGACAGCTTGTGTGCTGAGAGGGTAAGAATAGAAATGAAAATAATATTAGAATACTACATCACATGTTCCTCTGAGCTCAGATTGTCTTTCACTTTGGTGCAGTTTTTGAAATTTACAGAATGCATGTTTGTTGAAATAAAGCTCCAGAAGGTAACATTGCAATTGTTATTATGATAATTAAATGTTTTTATTAAATTGAGATATTGACTAGTGTACATCTATTGATTGATTAACTTACAATAAATGTTTTAAAAATCATTGACAAAGAATGGTAAAGAAAATTGTAACTGAAAAGTTGTACTCACAATCATTGACAAAGAATGGTAAAGAGAGTTGTAGCTAAAAAGTTATACTCACTATGAATAAATATGAATGTACCATGTTTTTTGACCATATCCCATAGCATAAACACATAACATATTAAAATTATTAAGTGAAACAATATTTATCATCTCAATATAAAAGCAATAAAGTATATACTAGAAATTCAAGTACAAAATCTAAATTGCAATAAGTGTAATACCCAAATATTTATTTTAGCATGACACTTAAAGGATAATTATTTATTTTTTTCCATAGAAAATTTCACTTTATATTTATATTAAATATAAACTATTTATAAACAAGATAAAACAACATCGAATGCCGATAACATCCTTTGTATAGTCTTATCCCCACAACTAGATACATGACTAAAAAAAAACCCAACTTGGACTTCGATCCATAAAAAAAAACAAATCAAACAAAACCAAAATACACAAGCCACAAAAAAAAGCGACAACTTGACTCCCAAAAAGACATTGTGTTGATGTTCCATGCCGCAACTCCAAGACTTCTAGAAAATATATAAATACATATGAGGACCCTCATGACCCTCTTCACAAAGATAGTAGACTATTTTCTCGGGATCATTTTTGGAGCGCCTGTTTTGAAAGGCTATCTGCCTCTTGATTTTCTTCTCTGAACACATGTGTGAAGGAGATTTTTTGGAAATGCTTGATAATTTCTAAGATCATGTCCTTCCAGCAATCTAGAGAGACCACCTGAAGGTGACCCTTTCCCTACAGCCATTCAATGACAATCTTTGAATCCCCCTAGACAAGTATCTCCGAAATTGAAATCCGAGAAGCCAATGTAAGAAGGGCCCATGCTCCCAAAATCTCGTCTATAGTATTAGTGTCAAGTCCATAGTTGAAGATCCATTTATAATACCGATGATTGATGATCCTTATAACCCCTCCAGCCCCACTGTTTTGACCATAATTTTGAGCGGCCCCATCAAACCATCCAACAGTGACAACATTTACAGACAAAGAAAGAGAATTCCTCAGGGTTGAAGCTTTCAAGTGAATTTTGTAATCTCCCATGGCACTTAAAGACTTGAAAGTCACCTTCTGAAAAGAGGGAATTCCATCTTCGAAAATTGCAGAATGCCTTTCCAACCATATATACCAGCAAATGTAGGCCGACAAGGTAGGATATAATTTATTATGTTCCTTCCAATTTTTAAATCATTCTGCTACAGTGTTTCCAACCCACGCTCTGAAAATTTTTAAGGTCTATTTTACCCTATCCCAGACTACAATCGAGAAAGAGCACTCTACAAACAAATGTAAATCATTTGCCTTGCTATTCCTGCACAAATAGCAAAATCTCGGTCCTCTATGACCTCTGAGTTGTAAGTTCTCCCAAGTGAGAATTTTGTTCTCTGCAACCAGCCAAATAAAAAGCTTTATTTTCAATGGACACTCCCAAGACCAAAGAGTCTTCCTCCAACCTCCAATCACATAATTCCATATCTTTGCTTCAGTGGCCTCATAAACATTTTTGACTGTTATCTGTCCCGATGAGTCACCTCCGGTCCATTTAATTTCATCCGACCTCGCTTGTAGCTGAACACCATAATTTATTAGTGTGCATCGAAAAGTTTGCCATTCAAGAGTTGTTTGTCCCTCCAATTCCAATTCATCACTTGTGAACTAGTTTGAAAAAATCATTCCTGGTTGAGGCTCACATCTGACCTGATATAAGTAATGAACCCCTTTTTGATTTAGACCTGATATCAAATCATTAGACAGGATGGTCACATCCCCCATACCCAGAATTCGGTCTTTGCCAATAAGAATGGAATCACCTATCCCCGAACACCAGGCTATCCAGTGTAGGAGTAAGTGCAAATATTTAAGAATATATTTCCATGACTGTGAACCTTTTCCCCCACCACAGGAACCATTCGAAGCCATCTCGCAACATAAACAAAAGGAAAATATTTGTCTTTTATGACTCGGTGCCACAAGACTTCAAACATCAATGCCCTCCATAGAGTATTCGCCACCTTGGCTCTACTAAAGATGAAAATATTTCTTAGACCCCAACCCCCATGAATTTTTGGTCATGCAATGAGCTGCCATTTGCAAAGATGATAGCTTTTCTTTTGTTTACTTCCAGACCAAAGAAAACTAAAGACCACTTGACGAATTTTGTTGAGCACAGAAGACGGAATATGAGCCAATGCCAACCATTAGTCTGGCTGGATTTCTAAAACAACCTTAATCAGAACTAAACGAACACTAATAGATATCCATCTATTGCACCAATGACTTGTCCACTTTTCAAATTTTGTGATAAGCCAGTGCTAGTCCTCCACTTTGTACCTGTCAATTTTTAAAAAGTAACCAAGATACCCAAAGCCATCAGTAATATCAGAAAAATTGAAAAGAAAAGAAGCTTTTAAAGAATCCAAAAGATGTTGTTGGACTCCAAAATGGAGGAAAGACATTTTCTGAGCATTTATCAAGAGTCATGTAGCACTAAAAAAAACAATCAGAGCCCTTTTTATCTCTATCCATTGAGCAATAGAGGCTTTTGACATTATAAGAATGTCAACGAAGAAAAGAAGATGGAGGATCCTGATTAAACTTGAAACCTTTATAACAGACATTGTTCCTTCAACTTGTCTTCTTTTAAGTGCAAGACTCAACCCTTCCATCACTAGAATGAATAACAAAGGCGACAGTGGGAATCCATGTCTAAGCCCTCTGCCACTATTGAAGAAATTCATCGGCTCCCCATTAATTAAAATAGTGAAGGTTGTTGTAGTGACGCATCCCATGATCCACTTTGTCGTATTCAAACCAAAACCACATTGAAGTAGAGTCAACCGGAGAAAATCTCAACTTATACAATCATAAGATTTCTTTAAGTCAATCTTTAAAATTAAAGCTTGTAATTTTTTTTCTTTAATGTTGTGAAGGCACTCCTGTGCTGTTCCAATGGCATCAAGAATTTTCCTTCCTTTTAAAAAGCCAAATTTCTCCTTTGATAGAGTACGGGACATAATAGGTCTGATAGGCTTTGCAATGATTTTTTCTATAATGTTGTAGCAGATATTGCACAACGCAATCAACCGAAAATCCCCAAAAGTTGTAGGTCCATTGACTTTTGGAATAAGGGAAATAAAATTTGAGTTCAATGATCTGTTAAACTCTCCACGGAGATGAGATTCCTCGACAATATCCAGTAGATATTTCGCAACCAAATCATAGTAGCGTAAAAAGAACTCAATAGTCCACTCGTGAGGACCAGGACAGTCCACTCACGAGGACCAGGACTTTTGTCTTTGGTGAAACCCATTAGAACATCTAGAACTTCCTCACTAAAACAAGGCTTCTCAAGTAAATGAACTTCCTCATCGGAAACCATTCTAGGTAAAAGTTGCACTGATGCAATCTAGTCCTCAATCGCATTTTGCCCTATGTTTTGATAGAACGAACTGAAAAATCTCAGCGCTTCAACCTTTATAGCCTCCTGGCCATTGTGAACCTGATCAGACTCATCCTTTACCTCCAACAAATGTTTCTTATTTCTTCTATAACTGGAAAATGATGGAAAAAATTTGTACTTTTGTCCCCGCACTGAATCCACGTTGCCCTGCTCTTTAGACGCCAATGTTCCTCCTCTACCATAAATAATTAGTTCCGTTCAATTTCAAGTAATTTCAATCAGGAATCAGGAGCATAACTGTGATCATCATTTAAAATTTGTTTGATAAGAAAGGCAATCTTTTATTCTGTGTTTTCAAAAGCTCATTGTTCCTTTTGTTTTCTTTCAGATATCCAAATCTTCACTCGAGATTTTAGCCTATTTAGCTTCCTGACCAGACTTCTTTGTGCTCCCTCCTCCTCATAATCCTAATGAGTGTTCCACACATCCCGAACTATGTCATCAAATGACTCATCTTTTAAACAAACTGGATTAAATTTAAATGGATAAGCTATGGGCATGTAACCAAAATTCAATTGAAAGAGAATAAGTGCATGATCGGAAATAAACGGGAATTCCACCCACGATCAATATCTAGATGACGCAATTAGAGTGGCATCTGAGAAATACACTATGTCTAATCTCTTTTGTATCCCGTCCACCCCACTTCTACTATTTTGCCAAGTTGGCATCACCCCCACAGGCAAAATATCAACCAGATGATTATTTGAAAAAATCTCTTTAAAAAAAGTCGTCAGTGGATCTGATAATGTCGGCGGACCCACTTCATCTAAACTAGTAGTGAAGCTCAAGTCCCCTGCTAGAATAAGATCACCCTGAGATAACAAGCCTGTTGCGTCCACCTGTTCCCAAAACTGTCTGCACCCGATGCACGGGCCATAAACATTTAAAAAGGATATCCTTCTTTTTTCAAGAAGACAGATACGTGTCAATAAGGTCCCACCAACACTCAAAAAAGGTTGCAACTCAAACAAAATTGGATTCCATGCCACCAGAAGTCCACCCGACTTCCCTACAGAACTGACTGCACAGATCATCTAGTTAGGACATAAAATGTTCATGAATTTTCTAGCCTTCTCCTCAGCTACTAAGGTCTCTTGGAGAAAGATAATGTCTGACTTTGAAATAGAAAGGATTCTACACATGGAGGTAAATTTTAGGGGGCCTCCCACCCCTCTGATATTCAGGGAGAGGAGGATCATGATTTATCCCTTGCAAGGGCTTTCATGCCTCTAAGCACCCCCATATCATGTGTAGAAACTAAAATTTGATCAACATCAGAAGGGTTTTTCCTTAGCTTCTTTCGGGCACTCCTAGTTTTGATTGGCGAAACCTCCAAACCCAATCCCCGCGACCAAGCTAAGACCTTCCCTGAACCTTCCCCTACACTTGTAGAATCCATAATGTTTCCACTATTCACCTTACCCCGAATGGATTCCAAGACCAAATAGGTATGTAAAGGAATAGGACTTTTGGTCTCCCTATAAATCAAAACCAAGGAATTTATCACGTTTTCCAGTACGTGTTCCACCACTAATTGACTGTGAGTCTGTGAAACAGAAACAGGCCTATCCAATGTGGTAGTCAATGAAGGATCTTCAGGTAAGGATACAAAGGTATTTACGGAAGCCAGGCCAAGTGAGGTCCTATCAGAGATGGTAGAGGTACCCCCGAGTTCTGTCGTGCCCAAAGTTCTCGAGACCACTACTTGAAAAGGCATAGAGAGCGTTGAGAAAGAGTTGTCCAAAAAATCTCGTTCCCAAGAAGAAAGTGTAAAGTACAAAGCAAGGCAGTAAGATTTTAACTTACCTATGAAGGTATTTGTAATAGGACTCGGAGAGTCTTCGACGCTCCCTACAGCTAAGACGCCCATCTTTTCAGAGTCCACATCCCTAATATATAAATCTTTTGTGGAGGTTTCCAAAGAGTCCTCCGACTCAGAGACTCATGTCGAGTTAAGATAGTATTTGCGAAGGTGACCCGTCCGTCTGCAAGTAGAGCATCGAAAGGGTAATCCCAAATAGTCCAAATGTTGAACTGTAACCTGTATGTGCCACTCCATCTCTAGCGATTCTAGGAAACCAGTGTGGATATCCAACTCTACAAGGATTCTCACCATGCGCTTATCCAGTGAAAGAAGACCTACTTCATCAACCTTTAGGAACTGGCCTAGAAGATTCCCAATCGCCTCCAGGGATTTTTTGTTCCAGAGTTGGAGCGACAGACCAGGGAGCAAGATCTAAACATGGCGGAAGCTAAAGTATTATGTAGTAGGGTCGGAACGCATTCTCCAACGCTTCAACATGATGCTACCACCCTCAAATTCCCAGAATCTATTCAAAATGACAGTAGCATCCTTCGGGCTTCTCAAGACCAGACCAAACCACCCACGTGGGAGGGTCAACAACTCCAACGAGTATCCAATGAGTGGAACCTAAGTAATCTGCATCCACTCATTGAATGATAGATTAATCCTGGTCTTATATGCAAACATCCCAACCAACACGCAGAGGGAGAGTTTACAGGTCTCTTCCAACCCCACATCCATGCCTATAACCAAACGACACTTCACCTTCTTCGGTTTCTAGACTCGAGCACATTTCTTATGTTGTGCTTCCTTCACCCATAGATTACCCTATGGAAAAATCGTTGAATTTGGAGCGTTCAACACTCAGTTAAACTTTTCCTATACACCTTCCCTCGAATGTGCTAAACTAGTGTTAAGCCCCCCTACAGTAAAGTGCGGTGAAACCACACTACCCTGACCAACTAATGAGCTACTCTTAAACAATTCCCGATTAGCACCAGGAGAACACGACGTATTATCTCTGGAAAACAAGGGAAAGGAGTGTTCTGCATAGCATCCACTGAAGGGTAAGAAGGGTCATTATGAACACACCCACCACCTTTTAACTTGCACAGTTCATCCACGAATTGAAAAGACCCTCCCGCTCTCACACCTCCTTGCCAATTGCACCCATGACGACGCTAACCTCATGAGCCATACCAAAAGACCTGCCAACTAACCAAGAGCCTACCAGCACATCATACAAGTCAGTTCAAAGCTGTAGGGCCATGCCCCATGATCGTTACCGACTTAAAGGGCAGTAAAGGCTCATTAAAAAGGATTATATGTCCCTGACAAATATCCCAATTGTCATCCAGATATAATTGAAGTTTGCCAGTTAGCTAGGACATCGCTAACAATAGAGCATCAATGTGAAACTCTGGCCTCCGACAAAAATACCCCACCTAACGCTAACTACTAAAAACTAGCTTCTAAAAAAAGCAACCCGCCATTAAACCTGCAAAATAAAACACTCCTCCTCCTTCTAAAAATAGTAACCCGCCATTGCTCACAGTCCCCTACTCCCCTATTACCATGTATTCTACCAGGATAATTATTTATTTGCATTTGAAGAAGTGAGGTGCCTTTATAACATGGATTAGAAAGGACACCAACTCTTTGTTATTTGATGCATTTAATTAAAATTAAGTGGAAAAGAAACAATGTAAAATACAATAAAAAATTGTAAAGAAAGAAAGACAAAAACACATAAAAAAACAGTTGAATTGTGTTTTCACTTTCATGTATTATAAATTAGAAAAAAAAAACACTTAACCAAGCAAAGAGCGGTTTTACTTGGCATTTTTTAATTTTTTATGCTTAATATATCTAGGGGAGAGAATTTCTTACTAGTAAGAAGGTTCGGGAACCTAAAGTCCATGAGGACCAATGAGATGCAAAAGGTGAAGATACAATACTAGTAGAGGAGAATCAACATCTACAGGTTGAGTCAATTAATGAGGACATGGAAGAGAACATAGCATAACCATTGAAAGGGAAGTGGAAGACATTCTACTTGAAATTTCAAAAACATTATTCCAACCACATCACAACGCTAAGGACATTGATGATTTTTAGGGAATTTCATTAGAACCTTGGACATTGATAAATTGTAGGGATTTTCAATAGTACCTTCGACATTTTTCTTTTTTTCATAGACTTTTGCACATACAACTTTGAAAACAATCACAAGACAAAGGCGTTAAGGGATTCATAGCTCTTTAGGGGTTGGGTAAGTGTTGTATGGTGATTTATTCATCATTCATTATATTTTGTATGTTGATTAAAATGGACTATGTCTATGATGTAATGAAATGTATTTAATGTTTAGATAAGTAGTGGAAAATTTAAAAAATGATAAGGTGGGCTTGGTGGATCCAACTTATAAAGAAGATGCTCATGTGGAGTAATCATTGGAAGCATCCTAGTAATTGGATAGATTCTTGTTTTCAGAGTCTATGAAAACGAAGGGGAGAAAATCTGTTTGTGGGTGGATGTAGGAGGTGGGTCAAATCACTTGCCCATTTTATTACAAAATGATAAGAGAGATTCCAAACGTATGACTCCTTTCAAGTTTAATCCAGATTGGGTAAATGAATAGGAGTCCTTGAAAATTGTAAGGGATAGATGATTGAGCTTTAATCATTCTTCTAGGGACACGTCAAGTTTCCAATTTGCAGAATCTCTTAAGAAGGTGAAAATGCTATGGTAGATTGGTCTTCTCAAATATATAAGAATATGGATATAGAACTAAAGTAAATTAAAGATAAGTTAACTATCCCTTATGATCATAATGTAGGGGGAGTTTTCTTGTAGTTGGAATAGGAAAGATTAAAATTTTTAGAGAATAAACATAGAATCTCTTAGAAAGGCAAGAGGAAGAATGGTGAATAAGGACTCATAATCTCTTTGGACTGAGTCTAGCAGTAGGGAGGGAGACTTTGGAGTTGGGGAAGTCTTATCGCAGGTCTTTGTGAGGCATGCTATGGGATAGAACCTCAAATATGTGTGAAATCTTGCTACAAAGAAGAGACAATGATTATGTGGTGGGCACACGTCTGGGGCGCATCATGGGAGTTTCAAAAGTTGTTATGACGAACGAGTCTTGGTGTGACGAATCAATGTATGAGTGACTTGGTGAGGTGAGTTGAGTCGTGCAACTCTGTCCAAGTTGTAAACCGAGCCAGTAGTGCTCATATTGTAACTGTTTCACAATAATAAGACTTATCCAAATGTTAGGAAAGTCTTGTGCCACCCGAACTATATATGTGCATCTCTTGTCTATTTTGAAAGTGTTCTATTTGTTTTGCATGTTCATGGATGTATCCTTAAATGACTAAGTGTTAAGTTGTTAACAAGATTTTCTAAGTATATAAGTGAGTTTCACTAGAGTAGGAGTGTGACTCATCTGTATCCTAGAATGGAGTATGGGTATGCTCCAGGTGAAGAGGTGTATTCCGAACGAGGTATCCTTGTATTTCCAAGAAACCAAGTGAGAACTGTCGTGATGTTGAACGCCCTTAGGAGGTGCACGATCATAATATTCATGAAAACATCCTATGGGGACATGATAGATGGTATCGGAGCTGATTTTAGTGAACAAATTGGCTAGATCTTCACCACTATCTCAGCGATAGGTGGTAGCAAAGAAGATTTGTCTCTTCACCACTATAATAGTCATAATGGTGGTGTTGAGGCACACTGCAGCTAGTTTAATAGTTCATTATGAATACTGTTTAGTGGGAAATTTTGCAGACTTGGTGAACATTTTGGTGGAGCGAACTGGTTCATCACAGAGACTTTGCATTAGACTTATGACATAGTTGGTTCTGGTTGATAGTGTTGTGGAAGTTTGATTTGGGCGCACCCCTTGTATATACCGAGAGAAAATTTTGTGGTGAAACAAAGCACTTGGGAAGGGTGGGTGGTCACATAACTCATTGTAGGACTTGTCACAAATTTGATCGTAGAAACAGTTTGGACAGTGACTTGGTGAAGGTTTGGTAAGGTGGACTGACGTTTTGCAGAGATAGACTGGGCGCAAATTTGGATGGTTTGATTTGCGATGGAATTAAGTGTCAGACCTGTGTGCACACCTTGAGAAGACCATGCATAGAGTCTTTGGTGAAACAAAGCACTTGAGCAAGGAGGACAAATGAAGGACTTATCGCAGATCTGATCGCAACAGTGATCGCAGAAGTGATTGTGAATTAGAGAAGTTTGGGGTTGCATTGAAGCATACACTGATCCAGATGGATTTTGATGGCCTCCCACCTATTCCAACTGGCTCATTTTGGCAGTTTTCCATTTTGGCATCTTTTTTCCCTAGTTTTCGGGTCCCTGACTTGCAGGGCCGTTTTGAGGCCCTAAACAACGTTTTTTAGGGTTCACCACATTTAGAATGACCTCTAATAGTAGCAACAAAATGTGTATTCCTCAAATAGACCTTTCCAGCGGGCTATTGTGCGCCTAAAACGAAGATCGTATGCAAAGGTTACGACCCCGGGAAGTTGATGTACTAACTTACCCAAACGAGGCCCACATGACTTTTGGCGCTTCATCTCCTAGGGTTAGGTTTTTTAGATGTCTAGGGTTTTTTACATTATTGTTTATTGTAAAAATGCCTTCAGAGCCTCATTGTAATCATGTTCTTGCGAATGAGCGCATCCATCACATCTCTTCTCAGAGATAAGACACCACCATTCTAGCAAGCTTGCTTCCACTGCATTTTACAGTTTTAGCTTATTTATTTAATGAATAGAAACCAATTTTACTATATATCTGTTATTCTGTGTTAAGCATCTTTTGATAATAATCTATATTCATTTTGTTCTACAAATATATTCTGGATCAGTGGTATCAGAGTGGTTTGTTCCTTATCGTTCTTAATGCATGTCCCCAACGAGGTTAGGGTACAAAGAATTGGGTCTCGGGCTTGTTTCTCTTGAGGAAAAAATCTCTCGCATGCCCAAATGAGCTCTCATGGAAGAAGAAAATAAAGACGACGGGACAAGAGATCCCTTCAAAATTTTGCTCGAGGAATCCCTCATGCAACAGAGGAACGAGATGATGGATAATTTTGTGCAAATCCTTCGGCAGCTACCAACAGGCGACACATCTTCCTCAAACAGAGATGTCACCCCCTTTAAGGTACAAATCAACTTCAATATTCCTATATTTGAAGGTTAGATAGACATAGATGCGGTAGACAAATGGTTGAATCTGCTAGAAGGTTATTTCTCTGTCCATAACTTCTCGAATAGAGAAAATATTACTTTTGCGCTCCACAAAGTCGTCCCCCATGTCAAAGATTAGTGGGAAACTTTTCGTGAAAAAAATGAAATAGAGGAACCCTCATTATTTATAGTCACAGTCACCTGGGAGTCCTTCAGAGATGCTATTAAGGAACAATACTACCCTGTTGGAATTTATGATGACCTATACACAAAACGGACCATGCTACGACATGAAAGAGACCAAGCGGTGCCCGAGTTCACAAATATCTTCCATACCTTGCGCACAAAGTTGGGTATCAAATATTCTGAGCGAAATCTGGTGCTCAAGTATCGCGACGATCTGCATAGATACATCCAGGATGAAATGGAGTTTATGGACATCTCATCCTTGGGCGTGGTCTATCGATATGCCATCAAAATCGAGAAGAAGCTCAAATAAAAGACGCGGCAATTTGGGCCTCAGAACCCCTCACAGTAAAATCCAAGAAAGGGCGGCCCCAACCCGCAGAACAAAGAATAAAGAAAAGACGAACAACCTCAGGGCAACTAATCCAGGCCGCAA
>JASDQU010105509.1:0-22354 GCA_032191745.1 Picea mariana | reverse complement strand
AATTCCCAGAAGTGGAGTAATGGAGACTCAGATGGAAGAACTAGTTTCTCATGAGAATATTACAATCCATGATGACTTTGTACACATGGATTCCAATTTGAATTACACCGCAGATCCATGTGGAAATATACCAAATAGTTGTTCATGGCCATGAATAGGTAATACAAAGTAGACACATGTCATAGGTTGTCATAGTCACAAACAAGGCCCAGTGGAAACCAATCTCAAACTCAATCTGAAGATATATGTATACAATGGAGTACAATCTGATCTCCCATGATCATTGAAGTCATATAGGTACTGGTCCAATGAATGATAGCAACAACTCAGGAAAGTTGCTACTATAAACTAATGTCTTCATGTCTTCTACATGATCCACTAAAGGTGCAAGTCTACATCATGTGAATAGAGGAGTTGAGGTCGAATACAATGAGACTTCGTTTGATTACTGGTCATTAAGGTATACCGTTAACAAACACGAGACAACCTACCGATAATGAAAGTATGTATTAAGACACAGAGTACATTCTTACAAGTGTGAATAAATGTGTTAAGGTCAAACACTTGAAGAATCCATCGATCATGAGACATTGATGTATACCCAACTGTTAATGACGGGAGAACCTGCCACTGGTGATTGCAAGCCTCTAGGTACTCATAGGAATCCATCGATCATGAGACATTGATGTATACCCAACTGTTAATGACGGGAGAACCTGCCACTGGTGATTGCAAGCCTCTAGGTACTCATAGGACTCTAGGCCTCGTTTCCAGATTAGATGAGATGAAGTCGATGGAAGGAGACCCGCTGAAAGGAGATCATTAAGGAATCTATCATCGATCAACACGAGGTACAAATAAATAGCTTGGTGATTTGGAGGAACTCAGATGAAGAGGATGTTCATGAACTAACGACCATGTGTGTCTTTCACATGCACAAGATCCAAGTAGTGCATGGAAAAGACCCTCTGAATAGCATCCAATAAGGAAAACTACTGACAAAGGTGAGGAAACCACCAATAAGGCTAATGGAATCCAAGACACTACATAAATCCCAATGTGTGAATATATTTCTTGTTGTTGGACACAAGGAAACTCCTAATCAACAACCAATAAGGAGATGTCGACTGTTGGGTTCAAGGTTACCTACCCATAATGAAAGTAGGACCAGGGTGCATGGCATGACTACAACTTCATGTGACTTTGAGACACACTGAGGGTATGGCTAACATGCAAAGGCAAGAGTTCTGAGGAATGGCCGACACGTGCTTATAGACTTCCTTTGAACAAGAGCATGAGACATATGGAGGACTCTGACAACATACAATTGATGATGAAACTTTGTGATGCAGGATGCATCAATCAAACTCTCCATAGGGACTGGAAAAATAACTAGTCGGAGGAGTAAACTCTAAGTAACAAGCTTAGCTTCCTAAGGTCATGCTAAACCCAAAATTTGGATGACAAGTGGACTCAAAAGTTTGTGCTTTTTTCAAAGGCGACACGACTGTTGCCAACAGAAGATAATATTCCTTTCCTGCCCGTCTTTTTTTGTTTTTTTATAGGAAAATGAATGCTATGATACAGAGGAGGAAACCAGTGTCGCAAGTAAGCAACTATCTTCAAATAGTGGAACATACCTATGCTCAATGCAAGGAAGTGCATGCGGGGCATGGACACTTGGGGGAATGTTTCCTCTTATGGTACATGGTGTCAAGATGCAAAAGATATAAACAAGGCTCTTCTTGGCTGGTGATGCAAATTGCTAAGGTAATAAGCTTATAACGAGAAAGCAAGAATTGACAATAGGCTCAATACTGCAAGCAATTACAACTTAACTCCAAAGAATGTCCCTTTTTTTCATAAATTTAGTCTCCTAGGCCCGAAAAAGTATAAAAAAATACCCAGGAGAACTCTTCTAGCCAATGTTGACTAGAGCGTTCCTTTTTCGAAATTAGTCTACTTGGTCCAAAAAAAGGTTAAACTTACACCAAATAAACGTCCTTTTAAATCTGTTTAACGAGTGTGAAAGAGACAAGTTCACTCGACAATCTTTTCACTTTTGAGAGAGTCAGAAAAGAGCTTAAAAAAGACTCAGCGGGAGTCCCATAGGTGAAGGTCAGAATGCTTATGAGTAAGAATATGAGGTTCGAACGAAAAGTCATATCAGATCTATAAGGGACTCCCGGTCCTATGGAATAATCTCTGCATGGGCACCAAATGACATAAAGACTCTAACTAGGGCACCCATGTTTGGTAAGCCTCTATCATTCAATAATGACACTTCTAGTAGTAGTAGGAAGGTTCTGTGTCGCTAATAAAAGGGTTCTTACCTAAGGCATACAGATCATAGTCATAGGAAAATGAAAATATGTAAAATGGATTGAGAACCTATCCTATATTCTAGGGACAAAAAATACTTGTCGAAGGCATGGAGGGGCGATGTGACACTAGAAACCGCAAAAATCCCTAGACAAAACCACCAAAACCAACTCCTTCCATTGCACTATTAGTCCACTGGGTCAAAAAATTAGCATAAACTATATAAAGTGGATAAAAATTTTCTACTAATAGTAAAAATGAACAATTTTACCATACCATTTGAGTTTTTTACCCACATAGTGCATTTTAGACCATTTTCCCCATGATCTTCAAGTGTTGATTGCAGGAGTTACGATCAATGGAATTGAAAACCGTCTGACCAAGTAAGTGCCCTTCCTCTCCTCTTCATTTCTAGTGGTTTAAATTTCAAATTAAGTCCTCATTTTTGGGCCTTTGAGGGTACAACATACAAATTAGGGTGTATGCAAGTTATAGCTTATCGGGTCGCATATATGTAGACATGTACGCAAGAAAAATAAATCTTTCCCACATATATATGGCCCTACACATGACTGTTAACACTGCAACTCGCGTACAAGTCTGCAAACAAGTTTTTTGATGTATTTAACTCAAAAAATGGTTTTCCTTTTGCAGGATGGTGCTTGAATGGAGAGAGAGGGAACATGAGGAGGTAGATGCAACAGTGGAAAGAGATGTGGGGGGCCAACTGGCTCTAAAAATATGTGGCCTATACAAAGTTTGGGCTCTCAAAGGGTTGAGGGCTCAAGTGAGGTTACTCCAAATGCTAGTAAACTTCTGGGATCTAGAGATAGAGTCCTTCAATCTCGATGGGCAGAACTTAGGGGCTGAATAACGTGAGACAATGAGGCTCTCCATCAAAGAGGGAAGAACTTGGGGGATGGACAATGTGTCCAGTATATGGAAGGTTTAGGATCATGGATCTCATGACGTGACATGGAAACCTGACACAATTTTTAATTTTGAGCACCAAACTCGATGTACGCGGGCTGTAGCGGTGCAACCTATGTATACACATGTTGTCTAACTGGTAGGGCACGTATATGTGAAAAAAACAGATTTTTTGGCTCCGGGAAGTACAAAAGGGGACTTCAAGTCTGCATAGGGAAATGGAAAGGACATCTAAGCAAGTTGCATGGGGTGAGACAAAATTAGCTATAACAAAAAGTAGTTGAACTACCATAACTTATTGAGAAAGAATAAAAGATCAATCAATTGAAGAGATAAAGAGAGAGAACAGAAGGAGAACTTCTAATATAAGATCTGCTCTATACTTGTGAGATAATTCTTTTCTTCATTCATTCTGAGTTTACTAGAAAGCTTAACCATCTTAATGACAATAGGGTCTTATTGAAGGCAACATGATTCAAAACTGAATCATATCTTTCAACAACTTGTTTCTAAAGGTGTATGATCTATTTTTCATAGTCTGTGTATTCTTGTTTGTTTATGGATTAGATTTCATGACTGACAAATAATAGTTTGCAAAGTCAAGTGACAACATTTTTATGGCAAGCTGATCTAGATCTTTAGCTTCAATTTTCTTTTGTTGTCAGAGTCTTTTTGTATGGTGCTCATCAGAGACTTCTAAGTTTGACTTTGGTCCCACCCTCGCAAGGGTTTGTAAAGAGAGCTCTGCTTTGTATCTTAGAATGAAGTTAATATACAAATCATATTTCTGATTTTAGTTTCACATGCGTATCTTAATGATACTGTTCAGATTTTACTTTTATTCTCGTCTCTTTTCCTGTACACACTTATGTATATCTCTGCTTATTTTCTTTTTCACACTTACATATAACATATAAAATCAGCCTTAGTCCCTAGCACATATTTCCCGTGGATTAAGAGATTTTTTTGAATTAAAGGCTATAAACTCTGGGTAATATTCCCAACTATCTTTCCTTAGCCTAACAAGATCTGAAAATGTTTGAGTAAGGTTCTTCATACCTTTTCCTCAACAAGTTGGACTAGCTACCCAACTGATGCAGGACTTGAGGCATGCAATATGCAGAGACATGACAGAGATGGCTGAAGTATGGAAACAATAGTAATATCATAGGAGTTCAACACTTAGAATTTTTTCATGAGGTTGCAACAATGGTTGAGGCAACAACAACAATAGGATAGAGTGTGATCATCACAATGGGATAGTGATAGATTGGGCATTGTGAACAGAGTTGGGGAGGAGACATCCTTCCATCATACCAGACAGAATGGTCACACACAAATTTAGGAAGACATCAGTGCATGTGGTTGCACGAGGTCGTGGATGATTACAGTACGAGTTGGAAACTTGGGGTTTCCACTTCGCAAGGAAATTTGAGGTTTCCAATTGGCATGAAACTTGGGGTTTTCATTAGACTTATTTATGACGGGGGCACGAGTTCGGGCAAGACTTGGAGATCACATATTTTTTGGATGTTGTTGGGGACAATAATGAATTGAGGTGGGGGAGGATGTAAGGTCCTCGACTAGAAGGGCGTGGGCACCCTTTCCCAAGTCCTCAAGAAGACAAAATTTTAGGTTGCTTCGGTACTGAAGAGTCACACTAGTTGGGAAAGTGGGCACCTTAGGCGCGTGAACACGTTATGGGGCTTGTCCAAGAATGAAGCAAAGCATGGGGCACACCATAGAGGTTGGGGCATGTCAAAACAAGGAGGGCACCCAAGGTTGGGGTAGAGCTGCATAACACATAATAAAAGGTTGATAAGATCTTAGGAGGAGCAAAATCAAATTAATATTTAGTTGCTAAAGAGTCTAAATGACTTGGAAAGACAAATCACCACTGATTCTTGCATAAAACATGAATCCAACAACTGAAGAATGCCATTAATGGGCACATGAAGGTAAGGTAAGCCTCCATAGCCTTGAAGGTAGAAATGTAGTGATGGCTGCAAATTTTACTACAAAAGAGAACAAGGATCTCATGAGGTGATGAGTGACTCATAGGATGGGTGAGTCATTTATGTGGGAAAACATAGGAATTCCTATAAAAGAGTTGCAAGCCATGAATTAACAACTCCCATCTTAAGGTATCAGAGTAAGAAATCCACTTTTGTTATCCGAGTGCGCAGTGGAAGTAGGATACATGTGAAAGGAATTCATAAGATGGAACAATAAAGGTTCATTCACCTTGAAAGTGCCAATGGAGAAATATAGCATTCCATGCAAGCATATTAGACTTGAGTGGATAGAATATGGCTTCATATTGAATCACTCAATGAAGTGAAGAGGAGTATTTAAAAATTGATCAAAGCCAATGGACAATAAGAGATAATGGAAAGGGATGCCATAATGTAAACAAGTAAGTTGGTTGGAGGATACTATAGTATCAAGGTGATGGAATGATATAAAGTATATCATTCCAACATGTTGGAAGGTTCCAATAAGGTAAATTTGGGACATAATTTCCTAAGGGGAAGTAGTTTCCAATAGGGCATATTGGTTGGAATTGCAAGATGGCCGAGTGGGACTTGGCTGGAAAATGTTCAGATTAAGGAATGTCAGTGCATAGAAGAGTACAACTAGAGCACAAAGGGTTGCAAGGATCCAAAAGTATTCAATGATGGTTGCATGAAGCACAGGAAGATTAAACATGAAGCACACGAGCATGCTAAGAGTGACATGGAATGCATACAATGAAGCTAGAATCAATATGCATTAGCAGGCATGTTGATAGTGAATGCTTGGTGCATATAGAAGAGCATTAGTGCATATGAACATGCTTGGGCATACATATGGCATGCTTGTAGATTGAGAGTAGTCTGTTGTTATATATATATATATATGCAATAATGATGATATGATAATTGAATATGACTAATGATGGATTGTGTATCAAGGAAAGGTTTATAACATGGTTGAGGGTGTTGTTGTTGATGATGATGCATATGGTCTCCATCCATATGAATAAAATTGAGAATGGTAAGAATGTTGATCAAGAGGTTGGTGAAGGGAGTCTATGAGCTTATACAAAATACAAGCTGATTAGGTAGCATCAAGTAATGATAACAACCATGAAGTTATGAATTTGGTTGCTTATGATGCTTAAATGCTCAAAGGGAATTGAGGTAAGAATTCCCTCAGTCAAAATTCAATATTTGAATGATGTGTATTACAAGCATGACATTCCACTTGATGTGGTAAAGGCAGAGGGCCTTGAATTTACAAAATTTACTTAATTCTTGAATGCAATTAATGTATTTCATTTTGTTTAATCACATGTATTTTGTACGAACCTAGTTTTTCTGATCCGAGTTAGTTAGATTAGTTAGATTTAAGTTCTTGTCTCTACTTTACTTGGGTTTTCTATTTCTTGTTTGTAGGTTAGCAAGGGATATCTCATAGCGAGATACTAGAGGAGGGACTTCCAATGAGATCTTCTTCAAAATTCTCTTTTCGAGGTGAGTAGTTCATAGCTACCTAGAATTTACTAGAATGCTTATCTTTAGTACTTTGGGTTGGAGTTAGTTGTCTCTTTGTTTCCATTATGTTGTGACCTTGACCCTTGTCATAAGAGTGAAAATTCCATAACAATCACGATCCCTTCATGCTTACATGTAGGACATGTCATTTGAATATATTCACCCTTCATCTTTGTAACAACTAATAAAATTCCCCAACTTCAAGTTCTCTTTAGCATGTCCCATGTAACTCCTTTTCAATGGGTTTAGTCATAAAAAGTCACAAAACATAATAGAATGTCCCAATGTCTAATCTATTTATTTATTTTTTAGGTAATGTATTCTAGGAAAAACCCTCATTCCAAGGATGGTACCCAAGGTAAACTTTAGATTCTTAAACGCACAAGGCCATATCAACAACTCATGAATATATCATATATAACTCATAAAAAATCAACTCACTAAGAGCTTACATGTCAGAAAGTGGGATTGAACTTAGGTAGGGAGGGTAACAAATTCCTTTCAACCACTTGAGCTACACCCAATTGACAATCCACGAGTCTAATTATATTAGTGCTTCTGATCATAATTACATTATCATATTTATCTGCAAGTTAATCTAAAATGCCTTACAAAATGTTAAACCACTTAGTAGCTAGTACTTGGAGCATATTGAAATCTACTAAAAGAAACATGTAACAAAATATTCAAAAATACTTAAACAAGACATTTACATGTAAAATTTTGGATATACTCAAATGTATTTATTATTAATAAACATTATATAGTGTGATATACTAAATATGTTTAATTTATAATAAAAAATTACCACCAATAAACAATTACAACATATATATTCTCCAAATTGCAAATTGGAATGGAAAACTTGGGAACTAGGGAAATTCTCACTCTAAATATTTATCCATTGTGTAGAATGGAAATCTTGGGAACTAGTTGAAAATCTCACTCTAAATATTTATGCATTGTATAGCAATATAGTACAATAAATAAATGTCGATTAAAATATCAAACAATGTTACGTAAAAATATATATCAATTAAAAAATCAAGGATTATTATTTATTTAATAAAAATAAAATATCAAACAATGTTACTTAAAAATATATTTCAATTAAAAAATCAAGGATTATTATTTATTTAATAAGAATTATGATTTATGAATGAGACAATTATACCTCAAACCATTTTTATTTAAAAAAAAAAAAAATATACTTTTATTAATATAAACAAAAATATATAATCAAATGCCAAAAACATTTGATAGTCAAATGTCAAAGCATTTAATGATGCATTTAAACTCTTGTTATAACATTTCTTTATACTTTTTTCCAAGAGAAAATTGCTCCAATTTATATAAGGTATAATTTTTTTACAATGCAAAACTGCCCGCCAAACCAAAGTCCGGTAAACCCACCAGCCGGGAGGGACCAAAAACCAGCAAATACAGTCAATAATGAACAGCCTAAACAGTATTCAATGCATCCACAATACCACCAGCAGAACAAGGATTAACATCCCACATCATTCAAAAACATTTATAGATGTGGAAGGACTCTCTATCCCTCTATCTCTGTGAAATATCGTGAGTCGACCGACAGCTCCCTTTAAGGCCCTTTTAGAGAGGGCGTCCGCCTCTCTATTGAGAGATCTAGAGATATGATGAAAGTTGACATCAGTGAAAATTTTTGCCAGCTCCAATGTTTTATCCTTCCAGCTATCATTGTGGACTGTTTGTAACTTTGTCTTTTGTGAAATCCAATCAATGATAATTCGCGAGTCACCAAGGACGTGGAGGTGGCTGATAGACCAACATGAGGCAAGGTAGAGGGCTACCCATAAGCCCAATAGCTCAGCGCTATTAATTGTGCCTACACCACAGTTTAAAAACCAAAGAGTGATCCTAGAAGGATGAGTTTTGAAGAAACCCCCCGCCCCACAACAACCACCACTCGCCATAGCAGCACCATCGAAACAAGCAACTGTATAGCCATCCAAACAATGAAAATCAAAGACATTGAGTTTGGGGGATCTTTGTAATGGCTGTTTCCAGTTGAAGGTGACCATAACTTTTTGAAGCACCACTTGTAGTGATGGAGGACGGGAATAAAAAATGGCACGATTTCGGGCAGTCCAAATCTGCCAGGAAACAAGAGCCGGTAAAGACTTTCGTGCCGAAGATTGTTCCAGCCACCGGGTGTAGCTGATAGAGAGGGTGGTGCCGTTCCAGATCAATTGCAACGAAAGATGATTGAGCACAAGTGACCACACTATCTGAGTGAAGGGACAATGTACCAATAAGTGGTGAATGTCTTCAGTCGCTCTGCAACAGAGAAGGCAGATGCCAGGCCCCTCCCAGCCCCTCCGGCGAATCATATCCCAGGTAAGCGATTTCTCCTTACCAGCGAGCCATATAAATAATTTAATCTTAAGGGGAATCTCCTAGCGCCAAACGAGTGAGAGCCAAGAACGATCCACATCCATATACCTCTGTTTGAGTAGAGCATCATAAAGATTCTTAACTGTCAAGTTTCCCGTGGCATCTCCACCGGCCCATCGAAGAGTATCAGAACAAGATGAAAGTGTAATACCTGCTTCTTTGAGGGCCGCGATGTAATGTTTCCACTCGATAGCTGACGGATTACTTAGGTGTAGATCCCCACTTTCTAGCCATCTGTCAGGGAGGGAGAGACAGCCTGTTTGTAATTTGATCTGGGCAAGATGAGTGATATTTTGTTGCCGGAGAAGAGACTGCAAATCAGAAGAAAGGAGGGACCGGTCACCCAGTCCGAGTATTTTTTCACATCCTATGCGAATCTCAGAGCCTTCTACTGGTTTCCACACAAGCCAATGGAGAATAACAAGATTGGAAGTAACCAATCCTTTCCAAAATGAAGAGACCGATCTCAGCTGAAAGACAGGCTTACGGATCCAGCTAGCAAGCGGCCTGGAACCCAGGTATTTGTCAACGATTATGCGGTGCCAGATGCTATCAATGGAGACAGCTCTCCAAAAAGAATTCGCCAGGAGGGTCGTATTGAACAAGGGCAAGTTCATGAGCCCCCAGCCCCCATATCTCCGAGGTTTAGACAGATCGGCCCAGTTGCATAGGTGAAAACGGAATTGACCAGGATGATTATTCCAAAGAAAATTAAAAATGAGTCTCCGTATAAGCATAAAGATTTTGTTTGGAATTTTTTCCAGAGACATCCAGTAAACAGGAAGAGATTCCAATACCGACTTGACCAAGATGTATCGGCCGCCCAGGGTCAACCATTTGTTACACCAAAAATTTATCCTTCTTTCGAAGTGAGCCACCAACCATTTCCAATCTTTCGGAGAGGAGGCTCCCAGTTTTAACTGGAATTCGAGATACCTGAATCCATCACTCAGATTTACAAAGTTATAGGGGACTATATGCTTGAGAGTGAGCAGTTCAGTTTCCGAAAGACCCCAGTAATGAACAGAGGATTTGGATACATTTATGGATAACCCTGAGACAGAACAGAATAGCTGAAGTACCTCAAGGATTATCAGCCACTCAGGTAAATCTGCCTTTGATAAGAGAAGCACATCATCAGCAAACAAGAGATGAACCAATTTTATAAATTTAGAGACTTTAATGCCGGAGATGTGGAGCTCGGAGAAATTTTTGTTGAGAAGAAGGCTGAGACCCTCCATAATCAGGATAAAGAGGTATGGAGAGAGAGGGCATCCCTGTCGGAGCCCTCTCTCACTTTTGAAAAATCTGGAAGCCTCACCATTGATTAGGACAACAAAATTTGAGCTAGAAACACAGAACATAATCCAGTCGATGAGCAAGTCACCAAACCTAGCTGAGTAGAGAATCAATCTCAGGAACTCCCAATCTACACAATCAAAAGCTTGTTTGAGATCAAGTTTCATAACCAGGGCTTTTAAATTATACTTTTTTATGCTGTGGATACCTTCGTGAGCAGCTCCAATCGCGTCCTGAATCCTTCTGCCCTGCAAAAATCCCAACTGCTCAGCTGAGAGACTCCTCTCGAGGAAAGGCTTTATCCGGTTTGATATAACCTTTGAGATTAATTTGTAAATAAGGTTACAGAGGGCAATCGGGCGATAATCACCGAAGGATAGTGGGTTACTTTCTTTCAGAATCAAAACTATAAATGTAGAATTAAGACTACCCACAATCTTGCCAGTGATTCGGGAATTTTCCACCATCTGGAGAAGATCCAACCCCACAAGGTCGAAAAAATGACAAAAGAATTCTGTCGACCAGCCATCCGGCCCGGGACTTCTTTCCGTTTTGAATTTGGCCAGAATTTGTTTTAACTCGGCCAGGGTAACCGGTTTGTAGAGGTCGGCTCCCTCAATATCAGAGACAAAACGAGGAAAGAGGCTGGCCGTGGACACCATCCCCTGGAGATCAAGATTAGTAGATTTTTTGTAAAGGCTACTAAAATGAGAAACAACCTCTTCCTGGAGTTCCCTCTGACCGCTGTATATTTCATCATCACTACCTTTAATCGACCAAATAATCTTTTTGTCTCTGTTGTAACTGGCCACATTATGAAAATATCTTGAGTTAGTATCACCACAATTTAACCATGTCTCACGGCTGCGTAATCTCCAGCTGTTCTCCTCCGACAGAAGAAGGGATGCTCTTTTTGATTCAAGTTGTTTAAGGGTGGCCGACTCCTCAAGAGTCAATGCGGCTATGGACGAGGAGTGAATGAGGAGTGAGATTTCCGATTCCAGGTTGTTTAAACTCGATTTTTGCTTAGCTTTTAATTCATGAAACCATTCTTTCGATCTGGATTTGAGAGTTTTAAGTTTCCAAACAAGGCGCCATTGGGGGTTCACTTCCGTTTGGAAACATGGATCCCTCCAGACCATATGAACTAAAATGGAGTAAGCCTCGACTGATAGCCAATGGTGATTAAATTTAAAAGGAGGAGAAGGGTGAAGTACAGGAAGCCTTAGCTGTAGAAGAACAGGCGCATGGTCCGACACAAATGGAAACTCAACCCATGATGAAGGAAATCCTTACGAGGACACAATACTTTCAGCAACCAGGAAGCGATCCAGTCTTCTGGCAATCGCAGCAGGTCCAATCCGTCCATTTCTCCAAGTGGGAGTAAGTTGACAGGGCCGAACATCAATCAAGTTGTTTTGATCAAAAATCCTTTTGAGGAAAGCTTCCGAGGGGCCTGGCAGGAAGTTACCACCCCAATTTTCATTAGCCGAAAGAATTAGATTAAGATCACCTCCAATGATGAGGTTTGGAATGGAGAGAAGGCCAATTGCATCAAGATTTGTCCAGAAGCTCTGTTTATCCGCACAGGGCCCATATATATTCAATAAAGCAACATCTTGCTTAGACGCTAAGCAACGACCAAGGATCAGAATACCCCCACTAGAAATGTAGGGTCTCAAGTTGAAGAGGCTGGGATCCCATGTCACCAGCAGACCTCCGAACGATCCAATAGAATTTACAGCAGCCGAGACCCACGAAGGACGGAAAGAATGCACAAAATCTCTGGCTTTGTGGTCAGCCGAGAGGGTTTCTTGGAGAAATAAGACATCAGGCTTAGAACACTCTAGTAATCTTCTAAAGGAGGCTGACTTGAGCGTACCTCCTATCCCATGTATGTTCAAGGAGAGAACTAACATTACTTGGATTGAGCCAAAGCTTTCAATGCTCTAAGGGCTTTGCTGTCGAGAGAAGAAGGAGCTGGGTCAAATTGTTGCGAGCTCATAATTTCCTTTTTTTTCCTGGAACTTCTGGTCTGTAGAGGGGAGAGTTCAGTGCTAATTCCACGCGACCAGGCAAATGACTTGGCCTCCGTGTCCAAAGGAAGAGAGGATGTAGCTCCAACCTCAGAGTTTGGCAAGAGGAGTTCTTTGCCACGGTACATCGGGAGCTGCACTGTATTTGCTGGAAGATTAGTAGAATGTGAAGTAATATTTAAATCCTCCAATAGAGGAGTATCCATCCGCTCTGACTGAAAGGATCTAGGATGCACTGGAGAAGTTGTCGAAGTAAATAACTCCTCCAATTGAGTATCATCCCCCTGCACAGGCTGGTTGTATCCGGGGATCACCCAAGAGGCAGGGTTTGGCTCCAGAACGGTGAGTTGAGAGCTAGTGGGAACAGGCGGCTGTGATGAGGTCCGCAGGGTCGGTAGAAGGGCAGGGTTTGTAGGGTCTGTAGCAATAACAGGATTCAGAATGAGGTCAGAGGCAGGGGAGAGTAAGGATGCGGGTATATGGAGCTGCGCGGCTTTTGGAATGGGATGCAAAGAAACAGATAGAGGGGTGAGCCATGAATACCTTTCGATGGATTCCTTCTCAGTCAAAGTGAGAGAAGAGTAGAGAGCGGGGCAGAGCTACATCAGTATGGACCGCGGGGAGGCCTCAGCAGTGGGATCTGGAGGAGCGGGAGAGTCCAAAGGAACTTCTAGATAAGCTAGTGCAGGATCGATAGAAGGATACTCCGACGGGTTGAGGAGGAGTTTTGTTTCAGTCGACGAGTCTTGAGGAGGTTTACTTGGACAAGAGTTGCGAAGGTGTCCAGTTTCCCGGCAAAGATTACAACGAAAAGGGATCCCGAGGTAGTCCAACTTCTGTAGCAACTTTCGACCCCTCCAATCAATCACCAAGGTTTCAGGCAACCCTGCAGTAATATCTATTTCAACCAGCACTTTTCCCATTGTCCTCAGTGAGCTGTTTAGAGTCTGTGTGTCCAAAGCTATAAATTTTCCTAAGGAGTTACCTATAGCTCTCAGGGCTCCTTCATTCCATAGGTACAATGGGAGTCCCGGAAGGAGCACCCAAAGATGTCTGTGTGCAAAATAATCAGTATCTGGATTGAAAGCCAACCTCCAACGTTTGATCATGAGACTATTACCACCGAAGGGCCAATGAGAAGATAGTAAAAGAGTTGCATCAGATGGTGAGTTACAGTGGAAGCATAACCAACCTTTTTTTAGATATTGAACCTCCGGCGAATAACCAAGGAGAGGAAACAAATTTTTCTTAATCCAATCCTCCAGAGGCAGTGGATTCAAACTCTTGTATGAGATCTTGCCGACCAGAGCACATGTAGACATTTTACACAATTCCTCCAAACCCACACCGTCGCCCAGTACCAGTCGAGCTGACTTCCTTTTGGCTTTCCAAACTTTACGACTATTGGTAGACTTTTTGATAGTGTGGGGGACAGAGGGGTCAGGGTAGGAACTGTCAGTGGCCTGAGGATCTTCTCTAGGTTGGCAAAACTGATCCACAGAGGAAACAACGGGAGAAGCGAGGTTTTTTGTAAATGGAGGTTTGGAGGGAAAAAGCTGCGAGTTAGAAATGAGTGCATCAACCTTTTCAAAGAGTCCCACCTGGTGCCAGTAGGGATCGTCGGAAGATTCCAGCAGCGGATGTGTCCGTGAGTCCATGTTGGGGATTCAGGCGACCCACCGATTCGCTAGAAAAAGCAGAAAAATAGAGTGAAGAAGAGTAGGTGGGCCAGAGAACTGAGAGTGAGAGGTATCAGAAGAATACAGCTAGGTCAGTGGAGACAGACCGGGACCGAGTTTTTAAATAGTCGGAAAACTGTGCAGGATGACAGATCAGAGTAAAAAGGTGGGGGCAGTAGTGCGGAGACAGAGACAAAAAACACAGCGAGAGCAGGAAAACAAAAAAGGGAAAAGTACTAGAAAGAGTCGCCCTCCTCCAGGGGATCACTAGAACTCAGGCGTCCCAGCGAAACAGTGGGTAGATTGTGAACAGCTCTAAACTTGGGCCGTATCTATCAGTCATGGGGATAGGTAGGAGCAGAACGTGTTCACTACTGTAGACAACACAGTATCCCAGTAGTATGTCTGTAGGAAAAGCGCAGAGATGCACAGTCCAAAATGCCAAAGTTTAAAACAAGGTACAGGGGACAGACCAATGATCCCGCTGATGATTGCACCAAAACCAAGTCTAAGGTCGGAAGAAAGATCGCGGAGAAAGAATCATACCATCCATTGAGAGACAGGCCATACTGTCAAAAAAACAAGCGTAAATAAGTCGCAGAAAAGGTAATGTCGTCCAGATCAGGTGTGAGGAGTGGTGACTGCAATGGCGCAAGGGGATGCGGGCAACGACTCTTCTGTCATGGGCGCCAAATCTTTAGAGCACCAGTTCAAATCTACTAACTATAAACTATATCAATGAATTTAAATTTATGTTCTCATCAAAAAGTTAAAATTGAAATTACAACATTCAACAAAAGTGTACTCAAAATGACCACTATCTTTTACATAAATTAAATTAGTTTAGGATATTAGTTCCAAGGATCACAAATATATTCAATTGAGTGTTCACTCTGAATTATAGATATAATCCAAGTTCCTCAATCTAGTTTAGTCCACCATTTGAGAATCCATCCACTAACTTATTTTTGTCATTGTATATATGAGAC
Source organism: Picea mariana (assembly GCA_032191745.1). Lineage (NCBI taxonomy): Eukaryota > Viridiplantae > Streptophyta > Pinopsida > Pinales > Pinaceae > Picea > Picea mariana. The sequence goes on along the minus strand of JASDQU010105509.1, from coordinate 7,127 downwards.
AAAAATATATATAAACAATCTATGGGTTTATGATGTACTTTATCATATAAAGGTTGAAAGGTTGTAAGGTGAAATTATCAAGAGCAATTTTCTTGCACATTCATTAAATAACCATCATTATCATAACATTTCTTTATACTTGCCTCCCTAAACATACTAACTATAAACTATATTAATGAATTTAAATTTATGTTCTCGTCAAAAAGTTAAAATTGAAATTACAACATTCAACAAAAGTGTACTCCTCAAAATGACCACTATCTTTTACATAAATTAAAGTAGTTTAGGATATTAGTTCCAAGGATCACAAATATATTCAATTGAGTGTCCACTCTGAATTATAGATATAATCCAAGTTCCTCAATCTAGTTTAGTCCACCATTTGAGAATCCATCCACTAACTTATTTTTGTCATTGTATATATGAGACAAAAATATACGTAAAAAGTCTATGGGTTTATGATGTACTTTATCATATAAAGGTTGAAAGGTTGTAAGGTGAAATTATCAAGAGCAATTTTCTTGCACATTCATTAAATAACCATCATTATCATAACATTTCTTTATACTTGCCTCCCTAAACATACTAACTATAAACTATATCAATGAATTTAAATTTATGTTCTCGTCAAAAAGTTAAAATTGAAATTACAACATTCAACAAAAGTGTACTCCTCAAAATGACCACTATCTTTTACATAAATTAAAGTAGTTTAGGATAGTAGTTCCAAGGATCACAAATATATTCAATTGAGTGTCCACTCTGAATTATAGATATAATCCAAGTTCCTCAATCTAATTTAGTCCACCATTTGAGAATCCATCCACTAACTTATTCTTGTCATTGTATATATGAGACAAAAATATATATAAAAAGTCTATGAGTTTATGATGTACTTCATCATATAAAGGTTGAAAGGTGAAATTCTCAAGAGCAATTTTCTTGCACATTCATCAAATAACCATCATTAAATTACCAAAAATTTGAAGATTAAATACACCAAACTCTAATGTCATCTCAAAATTATCTTTCATACAAATATTTTTTTAAAAACCTATATTTTCAAAACTATCTTTAATAAAAATATTTATATATATAATTTTTTTTTTAAATAATAATTCAAACTAAATAAAAAAACAACAATGTTATAATCAAAAATCAAAATAAAAAACAAATCCTAATAAAACCTGTAAGATTGAATAACGAAGCTATAAGGTTGAAAACCAAATCACAATAAAAATCAAAGACCCACAACCACAACCATATTTAATGCCAAAACTACATCCCAATAAGGTTGGAAACAATTATATAATTCATTTATATATTTTTAATGCGGCAAGTGAATGACGTGCCCTATTTATATAATATCAAAAGTTGAAAACGTGGTTCCAATAAAAGTCACACCAACAAATTTTAAAAACTAAATTTCAATAAATGTTGATGTGACAACCACAAGCTCGAGGGGTATCTCCAAATAAAATATCTATTGTGGAAGCCTTCTCATCTAACTGCTTGTATTCAGGCACATTAACATTACTTTCACTGTTAAAAAATCTCTTACTAAAATTTTAAATGTTTAATATACTTTAAATTTTAAAAGATTGAATTTTTGAAAAATCTCTTACTAGAATTTTAAAGGTTTAATATACTTTAAATTTTAAAAGATTGAATTTTTAAAAAATCTCTTACTAGAATTTTAAATGTTTAATATACTTTAAATTTAAAAAAATTCAATTTTTATTTATTAAAGAAGATTTTTTTTTAAATTTTCATACATACATTCCATTAACTTACTTTCACTGTTAAAAAAATCTCTTACTAAAATTTTAAAGGTTTAATATACTTTAAATTTTAAAAGATTGAATTTTTGAAAAATCTCTTACTAGAATTTTAAAAGTTTAATATACTTTAAATTTTAAAAGATTGAATTTTTAAAAAATCTCTTACTACAATTTTAAATGTTTAATATACTTTAAATTTAAAAAAATTCAATTTTTATTTATTAAAGAAGATTTTTTTTAATTTTTCATACATACATAGGAAGGACATAGTCTACATGTTTTATGTTTTTACTCTTTACACATACATTCCATTAACTTAAAAAGACTTAAAAAGGGAAGGACATAGTCTACATGTTTTATGTTTTTACTCTTTACACATACATTCCATTAACTTAAAAAGGAAGGACATAGTGTACATGTTTTATGTTTTTACTCTTTACATTTTTTTAGATGAGTTTTGTTTAAAATTTTATCAAATTTAGAGAAATAGTTGGAATTACATTTTATAGTTAAGATTACATATAATGAGTATACTTTTTGGAGTTTTCCAGGATGCTGAATTGATTTATATATTCAAAAGTAAAATTTGAACTCTACAAAAATTAGATTTTAAAAATAAAAAAAATAAAAAAATTTAAAATAAAAAGTGTTAGGCTATTTAAGCATTTCATGTTTCCTTTCATCTCTAACTATGTTATTATTTTCTTTGAGCGCATTTGGTTCTAGGGTTTTGAGGGTCGCACATGTTTTCCGGCTCCGCAGGCTCTGCAGCTAGGTTTCACTAGCCGCAACCCTGACCTCCATGGTGTAGTGCAGGAATAAGATCCTTACAGGGCGAGCGACCATGTGTGGTTCGAGTGACAGAGGGAGGCAGCGACAGAGGATGCGAGCTCTGCGTATCGGTATGTTATTGCGTCGTGTGGATGCGTAAACCATTTTGTAGTGGTGGCGGCTACTCTGTGGCGGTGTTTAGGGGCCGAGTTTCGGGACAACTCCCCGAACCTGTGTCTTCGAGCTCTGTTTTGTGATTAGCGACAGAGTTTTTTGCGGTGGAGGTGGCTATGGGATTTTGTTGCGGCCGGTTTCAAGTTTCCTTTTGGTTTTCTAGACCCTCTTGTCCTCTTTCTTATTGGCTTAAAGAGGTTTTGGAACAGAGCTTTGAGGTCCTCTGGGGGCATGCGGTGTTTTGGTTAACACTTTGAGGTCCTTTGGGGGCGTGTGGTGTTGGGTATACAGTTCGAGGTCCTTTGGGGGCGTGCGACACTGGTTTAGCTTCTATCTGGCTTTTGTTGAGTTTTTTGCCCTGTTTTGTATCTCTTTTTCTTCTCCGATGAATTTCTCGAGATGTATGGTTTTGTTTATGAACATGATGGTCGAGAGACCACTATTAATAAATAATTCATTGACAATTTCATCTCTTTTTGGTTGTCTTTTGTAACATCTCTTATCTAGAGAACAAATTATATTTATAATATAATTGAAATTTTTTTACATTAAAAAAAAAAGAAGCTATCTAAATATTAAGGCCTTAAAAATATCAAAGATGAAAAACCAAATTCCATAACAATTTAATTTAATTGTATATGTAAATTCGTAAGCTATCTAAACATTGAGGCCGTAAAAATATCAAAGATGAAAAACCAAATTCCATGACAATTTAATTTAATTGTATATGTAAATTCGTTATCCGTAAACATATGTTTTCAAATGTCCCACAATGTCTAGATTCATTACATTGTCATAAAATAATAAATCTCTCCTAACCTACAGGTCTTAAGCGAGAGGCTATAAATAGCAATGTCTAGGTCGGTTTCTAAGTAAACCCGAGACGGATGGGGCGCCGGATTAATCGCATGATTTGAATGGACAGGGAGCGGGGTTCCAACTCAAGTCTGCAGAGTCAGAGTTGAGATCACTTTCCCTTCTGAGAAGCCTTCCAATGAAAGCCGATTTTCATGATCTGATCGCCCCGACCAGCGATCAATTCTGTGGAAGACGATGACCCCTCTTGATATCTCCCCAATACCCACGGATGCTGAGATCCACTCTGGAGTATAAAGCCCTTTTTCCTCGACTCTTAAGCCCGACCACTATTTCTACCACATGTTCTCATCTTCCACTTATACATGTGTTCTCACTGGCAGCCGCAGAAGGGTTTCTCTACACCGGCTCCAACAGCAACAGTTCCCTTAGTTCCGGGGAAACCCCATGGCGAGGGCGATTTTGCGGATAAAGGGTAAGATTTTCAACTTTTGAGTTCCCATGGCTACCGTAAAATCCCCGTGTGGCGTCGCTCGAGTTATAGGACTAGCGTCCAGAAGCGTTAACACTGTAAAATATCCATCAGGGTCCGGATTTGTCGCCAATCGCTTGTGGGCGGTGGGAGTGGAACTGGAGTGACGCCAAGCGCGAGTCTTATGGCCGGCATGGGCGCTGAAAAGTTTATCATCTCTGACCACGATCGACCTCGCCATGCCGCTTCCGGAATCGAGTCGACTGCGTTCAGCAAAATATATGGCCGAACGTATCTCCGGTGTAGAGAATGCCCTCTGCTACTTCCAGTAAGAATACATGGCCGCCCTTTCTCTGCATTTTGGCCGTACATGTGAACGAAATACTCCGGYAAGTTTCACTTCTCTGTGCCGGCTCTATWTCTGTAGAACGAAATACTCCGGTAAGTTTCACTTYTCYGTGCCGCTCTATTTCTGTAGAAGACGAGAGTTTATCAACGAATAACAAACAAAGATTTTTTCCGGGATATTGGTTCAAAATCAAAATCTAATGATAAATTGTTGAATTCGTAGATTTAAATGTTTATTTCTATAAAATCCGAATGTCTTGAAAGTGTTTTTCAGTGTTTTTCAGCATACTGTTAGCCAACATTAGCATGCTGTGAGCCAACATTAGCAGAACTCGTACTCATCTACCCTGGTTGTTGGACGCTGATCTACTTTGGTCCCTGACAGAATTGATATTTTCGGAYCTTCAAGCATAACTGTRGGAATCAAGCGGGAGGGCCGACGGCGGCGGCTATGGCCAAAACAAGGTAAGTCTTTGGATGTTAAATTCGGGCATGTTGATTAAGGTGTTRTGTGGATGGATTCTTGGTTGAAACCTCGAATACTYSAAAGAGGGTTTGCAATTCTTTTCGGATTTCTAGCTGGATACCTGAGTTCMATCCGCGGGGTTGTCCTGAAGGGTAGTAAATTCTCTTCACAAGGGTTGCTTATCCTCAGAGATTCTCCTGGTTCTCCACTGGACTCTCACTWGGGACCTTCAAGACAGCAAGTTCTGTCGTGTCCCGACTMCCGAGGTTTTTCCTCCTCTAAGCTGCTAGATCCCTCCATAGGATTGTCTCAGTATCTGGAAACACATCTTTTGCTACCACTGGCGCCACTACATCAGAACAAGCTTTTCCCACTGCATTCTCTCAATTTCGATCAGATCCTTCATGGATGTGTGAATGCTCAAGGCTTCATACCACATCCTTATATAATTTCTCAAGGCTTTGTGTTAGTATAGTTTGCTTTTGCATGGATGTGTGAATGCTCAAGGCTTCATACCACATCCTTATATAATTTCCACTGCAGTTTATTTTGCAGTGTTATTATAGTTTGGTTTTGCATGGATGTGTGAATTCTCAAGGCTTCATACCAGATTTATTTTGCAGTATTATAGTTTGCTTTTCCATGTCTGCCTGAATTGTCAAGGTTCCATGACACATATTTAAAGTATTTGCATTTCCATTGGAAATTTTGAAAATAAAGAAAAAAGGTAAAGGGTTTATATAAAGGTTTTTATTTGAAGAAAAGAAAAACTTAAGAGATTTATAATGTAAAAATATATAATATATGATAACTATTTATGTGAATAACATAAAATGTAAATTGCTTTACATTAACATCATTAATAGATTATTTAATACGGTCAAAGAAAATAAAATATGTCTATGAGATGTTAGTGTTAGAGTTAAGTGTAATAGATTATTTAATATGTTCAAAGAAAATAAAATATGTTTATGAGATGTTAGTGTTAGAGTTAAGTGTAGAATGAATCAATGTGTTATGTTTATGTATAAGTGGTGGGATACCTTTATTTGGAGTAAAGGAAGGACATGATAGTAAAAGATAGTATGTATTAACTCTAAAAAGATGTGGGATGAAAAGAGGAAGATCATTATAATAAAAGATCATGTTTATTAACTCTAAAACACACCAACCAAGTACTTTTTGGATGTGTCAAGAACTCCATTATTTTTAGTATTTTGATCGCTGATTCAATTATGATATTTTTATGGTGGACTTTTATTGTCATTTATTCCTCTTATTTATAACTTTAGAGAGTAAGTTCACAAACTTTATAAAGTAATTTGAGGTAAAAGTATTGAAATGCTAAACTAATTAAAGTTCAAATTTTTGTATAGCTAGAAAATAAACCTATAATATAAATCCTTTTTAAGTGTAAGATCATGGTGGGAGAGGGAGGGATTACATGGGGATTAATAGAGAATTTTTTTTCTCTATTAATCCCCCCATCCCCAACCTTATAAGGGTGGAGGTATAAGGGTGGGGGTGGTGGGATTAATAGAGAAAATGTTTTCTCTATTAATTCCACCCTTATACCCCCACCCTTATAAGGGTGGGGGTGGGGAATTAATAGAGAAAATGTGGGGGGATTAATGTAGACCACCCTTATAAGGGTGGGGGTGGGGAATTAATAGAGAAAATGCGGGGGGATTAATGTAGAAAATGTTTTCTCTATTAATCCCCCTACCCCGACCTTTATGAAGGTGGGTATAAGGGTGAGGGTGGAGGAATTAATAGAGAAAATGTTCTCTCTATAATCCCCCATCCCTACCCACCCTCAATGATGGTGAGGGTGGGGGGATTAATAGAGAACATTTTCTCTATTAATCCTCCACCCCCACCCTCATAGATAAAATGCTTTATCTATTAATCCTCCCACCCCTATGAGGGTGAGGGTGGGGGGATTAATAGAGAACATTTTCTCTATTAATCCTCCACCCCCACCCTCAATGATGGTGAGGGCGGGGGGATTAATAGAGAACATTTTCTCTATTAATCCTCCACCCCCACCCTCACCCTCACCCTCACCCTCACCTTCATAGATAAAATGTTTTCTCTATTAATCCCCCACCCTCATGAGGGTGGGGGGATTAATAGAGAAAATGTTTTCTCTATTAATCCCCTCACCCTCATGGTGGGGGTGAGGGGATTAATAGAAAAAATGTTTTCTCTATTAATCCCCCCATCCCCACCCTCCTGACCCCACTCGGATTAATAGAGAAAATGTATGTTTCAATATTTTATTTACACTTTTTTAATT
>JASDQU010105508.1:63607-86259 GCA_032191745.1 Picea mariana | reverse complement strand
GAAATAATATTTGTAAGGTTAGAAGATCAATTAGTTTATATTTCCGAGAGTATGGTTTTACTCATGGGATCTCTTGAGAAGAATATTGATTCCTTTTAGGAGAAATCTAAATCTCATGAGAAACTAGAATATCATGAGGAGTCAAGGAAATGGAAGGAAGAATCAAAGCTTGAAAAAGGGAACTCTAGTAATCAATCTTCTCAATGCATGTTTAAAATGGAGGCAAAGGTCTGAATGAATCTCTGTGAAGGCGAGTTAGATGCATTTAAATTGAATCATTGGTTACACTAATTAGAAGTATATTTCTTTGTGCATAATGTATGAGAGGAGCATAAAATAGTTTTTTTTCTATATTGAAGCTAGAATTTCATGCACATACTTGGTGGGAGAGACATATCAAGGAACTTAGGTTAGGGGAAAACCCACTAATAAATAAGTGTGAGGTAAGACCTCATCAAGTCCTAGTTTTACACTATCTGGATTATAGCATGAAGGGGACCAGATAAGTTTTTGGAACTACTATTGATAGAGGAAAGGATAGAGTGTACATGACTACACTACAAACTTCCATAAGCAATCCATTCAATTGGGAATAAATCCATGGGACCTGGATGTGGTCATCAAGTACCTAGGTTGTATTCATAGTCACCTAAGAAAGAAAGTTATTTTATTTAATCCCAAGACCATAGATGAGGCTATGTACAAGCTTAGTACATTGAATATGACAAAAATATAATATACGCAATAGAGTAGAAGGAGGTGAACCTAAGTATCCTCCGTCATAAAGAGGAGAATGAGATGGCAAAGATGTTAGATATCAAGATTTAGATAAACAGAACAAAGTAGATGCTCTATTTGATTTTGGTTCACAGGGAAACCTCATTGCAGTTGTTCTAAACCTAGTACACGAAATAACATGATAAGGTATGTTGGCATGTTTACAGGCGGAGTGTGCTTGTCATTGATGGCAAGAAAAATAGCGACGATGGCATGTTTACAGGCAAGAACAATAGTGAACCTAAGCTCGAGAGACCAGAAGATGAGAAAGGCGGAATGTGCCAGGTGGGCACCAGAAGTCTTTTGGGAAGACGTAGATGAGCAAGCTCGAGAAGCTCAGAAGAGATAGTGCAGAGTTGCACGCAGATAGTGCAGAGTTGCATGCAGAGCACAAGTGTGCCCAGGTATGAGGGTAAATTGTTCCAAAGCTTAGGAGAGATAGCATTCTCAGAAGCGCAGACGAGATCCCATACATCAAGGCTCACAAAAGAATCAAAGGTCTTGGCCTTTGACACTTAGAGATTTGAGAAAGCCAAAGCTTAGGAGGAAGAATGACAGTGTTCATTGGATCACCAATCCCGAATACCCAATGACCATTAGATCAGATTCTAGACAGGAGGAACGAGTGCACAAGAGAGGAACAGATCCCATCCATTGGATCTAAGCGACGAGGATCAACAGTCGTTGAATCCAGAAATAAATGCACGAAGGTTAAGCCTTTGGATAAGCTATAAGAACTGCATTGCAGAAAGATCGAGTCATCAATCTAAGATCATGATCGAACGAACAAAATTCACTTAGGATATAAAGATGGAAGGAGGTTACGCTCCGTAAAGTTTGAGATTTGAAAAACCCGAAGCCCGGAAATCCGAAATGAATAAGGACCGTCGAATCTGGAGATCAGACGATGATCCTTAGATCAGGGAGATCTATATCAGAAAAATACGTCAACAAATATCGTGCTCAAGGAAATGTGGCAGACCACGTCAACATGGACATGTGGTAGACCACGTCAGCAAGGCTACGTCAGCAAGGACATGTGGAAAAATCAGACAATGACAAGTGTCAAGTTGATTCGGCACTTCAAGTATGTGCAAATCACAAATTCGAGTGACACGTGGCAGACACTCGGCTCACGACACATCATAAAGTGATGCCAGAGTTACGTCACTCCGAGAGTTTTTCTTCAGGATTTTTACCACCAGTACTCACCCAAAGACCCAAAGTCCCAAATGTCGAAGACCTAAACTGGACACGAGACGTCCGATCTGAAGATCACTTCGAGAGCAGTCTCATCCGTCGATCTACTACAGTGGAAGGATAGTGTGAGTGAAAACATTAACCAACAGCAAGAGGTCTCCACCATCTTATGAATGACTCAACAGGTGATCACTCCGGAGGAAAGAACGAGTTGAGATTTGAAATCTCCGAAGTCCGGAGACCTAAGGAGATCTCGACTGTTAATACAAGAGGGACATGCATCAGAGGCTTGTCAGCTCTGGAAGATTGACGTATAGAGGAAATAAAGGGTTTAGACTCTAAATATCTGAAGTCCGAATACCCGAAGGAGATATTGATCGTCGATCTGATGTCGAGTGTACTATCAAGCGTTGATAAAAATACAGTGGAAGGATAACGTAATTTGAACCTCTCAATCTGTTTGGGAATTCTGATTCGGAAGTTTCAAAAGGTTTGAAACCCAAAAGTTCTGAAGGGAAAAGTGAAAAAGTTACAATAGTCATCCATTTCATGAGAATGAATCATGTTCGTTGAATTGATAAGCGCTCGCTAAGCTCGGGCGTATGGTCACCGCCAGTGATCACGTGAAGGAAGGGGATTAGAAGCCAAAGAAGCCATAATTAAGTGGTTGTAACTGACAGAGAAGACAAAGAGTTTTGATTGCCAGAGAAGCTAAGGAATCTCAGCATATTCCCACTAATGATGAACACAAGTGGCTAACCGCCAGAGAAGACGAAGAGTGGCCATGATGATCAGGCAGAGGACTTGACAAGAGAAAAAATGCAGAACAGAGAGGTGATGGGATTCTTCTTGTTGGCTATGTAGTTGTGATGAAGAGATGCAGTGAACAATATGAAGGGGAGAACAGTGATGCAGTGAAGAGCATGCAGAGGCACAGTGCATAGGGGGGAGATGGCTCACATAGCATAAAAAGCAGAAGAAAAGAAAGTGCAAAGGTATGCAAGCAAGAAGACATTGATGCAGGTAGAGTAGAGTAGTGTAGCAGAATAGTGATGTGACTGGTAAGCCATTGATAAATCCCATACCACTGTAATAAATTTATGATAAGAAATTATTTATATTTCAAGGTGGTAGGGAGGTGCTAGGGAGGACTGTTGTCCTTAGATTTTCAAGTGGGTGCTTGAACACAGGGAGTTGTAGCTTCCATATGGTTGCATCCAGAAAAACCAGGGTGGCAGGGTGATCCAGATTTGTGCAGGAACACAATTAAATACATAAATACACATAAATGCATAGATGCAGCGGAAGTAAAACTTCATTTCATTAACAAAAAATGATTGAAATATGCTTACAGACAGAATGGAAATAAAATAGCTCAGGCACTGGTACCTTATCTCTGAGAAGAGATGTAGCAGCTAATGGCCTCTGAACTCTGTGTGACAATGAGGCTGAAAGGACTATATATTATTGAGAAACAATGGAAAACCCTAAACATCCAAAAACCTAACCCTAGGAGATGAAACGCTAGAATATGGGCCCCGTCGGGGTAAATTGGTACATCAATTTCCTAGGGTCATAACTTTGGCATATTATCTCTGTTTGACGCACATGATACATCATTAGAAAGATCTATCCGAGGAATACACTGCTGATAGCGAATATTGAGTCCAAAACGAACTCATATTCGCCAGAGCATTGATGCCAAAAAAACGCCATTTAGGGCCTCAAAACGGCTCTGAAAGTTTAGGACCCGAAAAAAATGCTAAAAATAGTAAGTTGTGCTACAATTAAAGAAACTAAAAAACTAAAAGAAAAAATGGTGTAGGTTCAAGTGGAATAGGCGGGTGGCCACCAATATCCACCTGGATCATAGGGTGGTGAAAGGGAGAACTATTGTTCTCTTTTATACATGTTGGTGCCTGTGTAAATGGAGGTTGGTGCTTCCATCCAATTGGTGATGGAACAATCAGAGAGTTGGTGCTTCCTTCTAGTCGGTGATAGAGAAACTAGGGAGTTGGTGCTTCCTTCTAGTGGGTGATAGAGAAACCAAAGAGTTGTTTCTCTAAGCAATTTGTTGCTTGTAAAACAGAGGTGGTAGCCTCAAAAGGAGTTGGTGCTCCTAAGAATGATAATGTACAGAAAATAAAGATTACTTATCATATCAAGAAGAAGAGGTTTTTCCCTTTAAGGGTTCCTCAGGAAATATCTATCTCTGTATATTTCATGTGTGTGATTGATGTTGAATATTCTATTTCTTACTTCCCTACATTATTGTGATCGTCATTGAGTGTTTTGTAAGGAGTTTAAAATGAGCATAATTGTTTAAACATAGTAACAATTGATTCACCCCTCCCTCTCAGTTGTCCAACAATTGGTATCAGAGCAGGTTCCTTTTATTTAAAGGTAGATCAGTAAGCTTAAACATGTCAAGTCATGAAGGGACTTCAACCAATAAGGCTCCTTTGTTCAATGGAACAAACTTTGCCTTCTGGAAAGTTAGGATGAGAACCTACATAATGGATTTAGGTGCAGATGCCTGGGATGTGGTAGAGACTGGTTATGTAAAGCCAGATGTACTAGCTCATAAGGATGACAAGCTAGAATTCAGCTTCAACGCTAAGTCTATGAATGTTATTCTGAGTGGGCTTGCAAAATCAGAATTTTTAAAAGTTATGCACTTAGAAACTGCCAAAGACATGTGGGACAAACTCATTATAAGTTATGAAGGTAATGAGAAGTTAAAGGATGCCAAGCTTCAAACCTACAGAGTATAGTTTGAACAACTACACATGAAAGAATATGAAACTATTGGGAAGTACTTTCTGAGAGTTGAATAACTAGTAATTGCAATGAAATCTCTTGGTGAAAAATTTGAGGAAGCCTCTTTAGTTCAGAAAATTTTGAGATCTCTGCCAGATAGGTTCAACCCAAAGGTATCTGCTATAGAAAAACTTAATGATCTAAAAGCTTTGGATTTTGATCAAATTCTAGGAACATTGACTGCATATGAAATGAGGATAGGTAAAGATAAATCCACCACTAGAGAAGCTTATTTTAAAGCAGATAAGAATGAGGAATCTGAGCCTGATGAAATTGAAGAAAAATTTGTGAGAAGACTAAAGAAAGGATCATGAAATTATCAAGTCAAGTTTCCCTTAAAGTGTTTTAACTGTGGAAATATAGGTCACTTTTCATCTAAGTGTCCACACAAGAAGCAGGAACAAAATTATGAAGGTGAAAAGAAGTACAAACACATGAGAATTGGTAAAAAGAAAATTTTATGTGTAAACAATGATGACTTTTCAGAAGACACAGATAGTGACTCTTCCTGTGAATATAAGGTTAATGACTTTATGCTTATTGTTACACATCAAAATTACTCAACTGGATAAGTGTCGTATGTTCCTCTCAATTGTCGTGAGTGTCACATCTTCCTTACAACTTTCGCAAGTATCGCAAGTTGGTCACAAGTGTCGCAAACGTTGTTTAAGCATACTGCTATGATGACGACACTAAGGAGACACTAAAAACATCTCATGTACTTGATTTGGAGAAGGAGAACTGGTCAGCTAAAGTCAAAGAACTCTTAACACCTGAGAAGAGCTTTCAATCAAGAGTTTTGAGGGTGAACGCTCCCCTAAATCAGCCTTAGGAGTGCTGGCGCTCCCCTATAAGGCCTCAGGGAGCGTTATAACGCTTCCTTACCCTTCTGAAGGAGCACTACTCACTTTTGAAGCGTTGGCACCCCCCTTAAGCTTCTCAGGGAGCGTTCCAGTGCTCTGATGCCCCTTTTGAAGGAGCGCTGCCTAATCTGGGGCAGTTGTTGGCCCGTTGAGGAGAATAAGGAGAGGATCTTTCAAGATTAGAAGGCAGTTGCATTTGAATTCTTGGTTTCATCAAGAGATCCTTGATCTAAGGAGGAAGTTCCTCAACTTGTTCTAAAGATAACTCAAGAAGTTAAACTCCTCTTAACCTATATAAGCAAGCTCCATGATGGTGGAAAGGGGGAAGAATTGCTAGCATGAAACCTATGATCTCATAGGAAACACACAGTCAGCCAAAGGAGAGTGATCAGTGAAGTTGTTGTCATCCAGGTTGTGGATCTTTTGAGCAAGGGTTAGACGAAGGGGACTTGACGAAGTTGTCGCATTCGCATCTACGATTGTAAGTATTGCTATCGTTATTCTCATTAATATGACACGCTTGGCCTGTTTCTTTCTAGTTTGTGTCTGATGTTACATGAACTTATCATTGATAGATAGATCTGTTTTCAAGCTAATATTAATAGAGTAGGAAGTAGTTGTATCCTGTTTGTCTGCAGAACTTAGCGAGGAGCAAAGGATCAAAGCGCAACTCGGAGCGTGCAGAGACAAACGTCGATAAATAGGTACTTTTGTTATCCTTCCTTCTCATGTGTTAGTTTAGATAGATTTGAAAGGAAGTCAGTGTCCACGTTTATCATTTTTTGTCTTAGAGTTAAGGTCAAGCTATTAGAGGTCATCTACCTGTCCGCAAGGAGCTTTTCCTACAACAGAAACTAGCGACTCCGCTGGGGAGATAGCCTCAAATCGAAACTTCTTGTTTTGATTTCTCCTCATTGACCTAGTTCTATCCCTTGATTGTTTCAGACCTGGTTCACTCCTCTTTTGATTGGGTTCATGAGCTGATTGGCTCCTTACCCCATCATACTCAGCATAGTTGTCGAAATTGATTTGCAATTTTTTGAATTTTTGACATTTCTGGGAGTTTTTGAACCTAGCACCCCTGTCCCAGTGCTAATAGAGTGCCAGCAGTCCCTAATAGCTTTGCACAGAGTGCTATAACGCTCCTTGACTTTGGCAACAGAGCGCCAGCCTCTTTCTGGCCAACAAACCTTCCAGAATTGCTTTGTCTGGGTTTCGCCTCTGTGTCTCTCCTGCTGGGTAACCCTGTGAGTCAATTTTTCCTTCTCTTCCAACCTTGACATCTGTCTTTTTGAAGAACGAACATCTTACTATTTTGATTTTGTAACCTTCTTCACTATTGTTACTGAGTTTTTCTGTTGATTGGAATACGAAACCCATGCATTGTCTTTCTCTCTGATTAACTGAGCAAGAACACTGGTGAAGGTCATCAAAGGTCTACATATATGTGCATTTGGTTTTAGTTAAGATCATTGTTCTTCAACCTGTTTTCTTTTGGGTGTCAAATTTGATTTCTCTTTGATTGTTTCTTTTCTTTCTCTTTTTGTTTTGATTGCAAAGAAAGGGTGCATTGTTTGTATGACTTTTGCTTGTGCTAGTTTGAGTTTCATTCATCCAAGAAGATAATTAGCAAGACCAACATTGTGTTGAATTGATCGTTATTCATATACAAACAATAAAAAAGCATCTTCATGATTGATTTTGCATATTAGAAGGTATCTCAAAAGTTTTAGCATCACATTAGGATTTGATTGAGGAAAAGAATTGTTTGAGGACACTCCTTATTCGTGCTTGTTAGTGAAAAGAATTATCTCTTTCCCTTAAGATAGATGTTCATAGAAAATAAATGACTGCTTATCATGTTTGATGCATTTTTGGGACTGAGTCATAATTCCATTCATTTCACTTCCATGCACCCTTTTTGAGTAAAAGAACAGCCATAAAATCAACGCTAATTAAAAAACAATTATTTAGAACTTTTTCTTTTCTAGGATCCTCCACCAACAGTAGACTAGGCTTAGTACTTTGGATTAGGCTGTGAGCATAACTCTCCAAAGTTTCCAAAACAAACAATAACATCCTGAGTTAGGGAGAGTCAAATCCAATTATCGTATAAGTCTTCCTGGGATCCCCCTCTCACACAGGGGTTACGCACGAGGTCACATTCGAGTGAGATACGGGGACTAACCCTCCGTGGTTTAACTGATTGTGGTGGTCAGATCATATTATGGGAGTCACTTCAAGGTAAATCCACAATTACTGCGTGGAATCCTTTTAGTTGATTTCGGGCTTGATACCCTGCCCGTACGTTCGGATCGGACTGTCGACTGTTCCCGCCCAGGGGCTGACTACGAATTGGTAACCTTAGTAGCCATAATCTTTAGGGCCTTACACAAGGTGACAGTGACAGGAAGTCTCACTGTACCTGGAGCAGACATTGGTCAAACTCACTCGGGCTCCTTGGAGGGTAAATCCACAATTACTGCGTGGAAGCTTGCACCAAGACATAAGTCCATTAAGCAGGTCGCCATTGTAACTATTCCACCCTATCCCCGCCTCTTTTGGACTTGATCACGCGACGTTGGATTTCATCACCAACTAGTACGGTCATCAAAAGAAGGTCCTGTTTGCTTGGTTGCGATTCTTAGATTTTTTTTTAGCGTGTGCTATTTATTTTCGTTAGTTGGCCATAGATTTCTTTCGCCGACTCTTTTTCGCCAACATCGACCCTCCACGACGCTCGCGGAGGCTACAAGGACTTCCTCCAGAAAATATGGAAGGAAACACCCCTTTACCCCCTCATTCTACGGAGGAATATCCTCAACAGAGCGAGGTTCAAAATGCTACAACTTCCCAAGAAGAAGTTCCCATTCCTTTGGAGAATTTTTGAATTGTTTCAAAATCTCCAGAAGCTTACCGCATTCCGGAGGGATACGAACGACAAATCCTCCACCTGAATTCCACTGGAGAATTTGTTTTCGTAAATCCTTCTGACATTCCGGCTGGGTCTCCTCAAAACCCTTTAGCCAATGACCCTTTTTGGACCACAGACATTGTTCGGAGTCCACCACGCTTGGTGCGAGATCTCTATGGAACAGGAGAAGGTGCCAACGCACCTTTCTCCTACACCGTACCTCCAAATCATTTTATCGGTAACACCACTTTTACAGCCACACCACCCGTTGGTCCAAACATACCGTCCATTGGCCCAAGGTCTACTATTTCCCTCCAGACGGTCCAATCTACGATAGTCCCTCACATCCCGACTATTCCCACCGGTAATCCGGTGGTCAACCAAGCCATGATCGGCACACCTGTAACACCAAGACCTACACTCCCTTTTGGGTACAGGGCACTGAATGCATTCATTGCCACTACTACTCAAACCGCCACTACCCAAGTTGTACCGGGAAGTTCCATACCTATCCAACAACCCGGAGGGACCGGTCTTTGTGGCCCTAATCCGTTCGGCGGCGTCGGTCAGTCATTTATGTCTGGTTCTCAAATCCCGGGAACTCTACCTCAAGATGGGGGGCATCCTCCCACCAGAGGACATATTCCATTCGGGGGGCACCCTCATGCTGGGGGGCAACCTCAAGTCGGAGTCTACCAATAACCACATGGACAAAACATGTCTGCCGCACCTGATCCATGGAACGTTCCTTTGTCAGGAAACCCACAGTTATCGACAGGACAAAATTCTCAGACTCCACAACAACCTCCTTATGGAAAAATTCCCAACCCAACCCATAACCCTCAAAACCCATCCGGTTATCCTCCGCTCACACATGCTTCTCAAAAAACCTCAAATCCTGTGTACCTTGGTCAAAACCAACCTCATACAAGAGGGCCCACGAGTTATAATTATCCACATAACCCAGTAATGGGCCCCACTGGTGTCCCTTTTCCACACCAACATTACCCACAGGTTAACCGACAACTACCTTTTCTAGCTACCCTGGATCTTCCAGACTTGTCTCGGTTAACGAATGATCCTATTTATCTTTCTCCGGTTTGGCCAGCTATTCCAGCTAAACTTCCTTCTGATATCCCAAAATTCGACGGAAAGTCCAGAGAAGACCTGAACAACCATGTAATGACCTTCCATTTGTGGTGTTCATCCAATTCTCGCATGGACGACTCTATTCATTTGCGTCTTTTCCAACGAACACTTACGGGTTCCGCAGTGAAATGGTATATTGAATTACCATGCGCATATTTTCACGATTTCAACTCTCTCGCCATGTCCTTCCTCACACACTTCCAACTGCCCATTCGATATGAGACGGGTACTGAACTATTAACCTCCCTTCATTAGACAACTTCCATACACATCTCCGATCATATCCATGAATGGAAACGACGACGAAGGCTAATCAAAGCGGTCATTCCCGACCAATTATTAGCGGAATGGTTCACCAAATCACTATTACCCCATATCGCTCGTGATGTTGCCATGGGCGGTGTGGTCACTAAGGAAGAAGCCATTGCCCGAGCCCAGTACTTAGACTTAGTCTATTCACAATCCGGTACTCTGTACGAGTTGATACCGAATGCTACCCGTGCCACCAACGACCCATCCAAACCATCGTCTGCTTCGCACGCGGATGGAGTTATTAGCTCCATCAAAACCCAATCTACTACCCAGTCTACTGGAATGATTCAGCGGCCCGCTTAGACGGCTGCTCCCAGTTCGACTACACCCTCTTCTACCCCCCCTCAAACTCAGGTCTCTGATGTGAATGTGGTCCAATCAACCCCTTCACAACAACTTGGGGGCAAGAAGAAAGAGAGAAACAAACCAAAGAAGAACAATAACAACGAACAACCCAAAACTCAACCGCAAACTCCTGCTTCTGGAAAACAACCACAGCGAAAACGAAAATTCCCATGTCTCATTTGTGGTGACGATCACTACACTCAAGATTGCCCACATCGCGATGAAGTGGCCAAACTTTTCAAGGGAAATTCACAACCCGCTATGCTCACTCAACCTTTTCCACAGCAACAATCTTTGGTTGCACAAACCCCCATGCCGGGGGGTAGTTCCAACCAACCCCATGATGAGGCCTCGACAAGCGCCCACATTTACATGTTCAATGGGGTTAATCTAACCACTCGTTCAGCGACATATGACACGTCAGTTAAACCTGATAAGCCGAAGACTGCTAACGGTTCTTCGCCAGATCCATTACCATCCTCTGTTAATCCTCCGTCTGTTAGCCCTCCATCCGGGCCACTTCAGATTGAGAAACCTTATTTTGACTCCATCTTACACCCTCCTAAGAGCACCATTCGGAAATCTACCTTCAATCCTAATTCACGGGCTACCCAAAATTACAATATTGTAGAAGATTTGGCCTAAGCCCCGTGTGCTATGTCCGCCTTGGAAGTTCTACAACACTGTCCCAGCCAACATAGAACGCTCTTAGCCTCTATCGGCGCTTTTGATCCTGAGTCATCAAACAACCTCACGTTTAATCTGGATGACCATCAACCATGACTCTCCCACCAGCTATCTTTCCAAATCGATGTTGTTTTTCATAATCAACAAATCCACCGAACTATCCTGGATGAGGGAGCCTCTACCTGTGTCATGTCTCTAGCCTATTGGAAAGGCTTAAAATCACCTACCCTTAACAAATCCCCTACGATGTTACACGCTTTCGACGGATGGGGTTTTCATCCTCATGGGTTATTACAATCACTAGCCGTTCAGTTGGGCGGAAAAACTGTTACCGTTGATGTCGAGGTGGTCGATGCTCCCCTCGATTACAACCTCTTACTCAGAAGAAGTTGGTTCTATACAATGACTGTCGTTGCCTCGTCGGTGTTTCGATGTGTACAATTCCCCCATCAAGGCAAAATTGTCACCGTCAATCAACTTGATTTCTGTACACCCGACGCTCGCATTCCTGCCACCAACAACATTCCTTTTTTGGGAGACCACCCAGTTACGTATGAAAGCATTAGTGTTGGCTTATTGAAATATTCTAGCCTTATGAGTACTTTCCCTACACCACTTCCACCTACCGCGCATCATACTGCCACCGTCAATATGATCTCGACTATGCCTTATCAATCCTTGGAATCATATGACCCTTGGATTGTACCTAGTCCCCTGGAATTCGATGTGCTCGGTGACACTATGCCACTTATCCCAGTTGAGGCCACATACGTAGCTATCCAATCTGCCTCCCCCTCTCCCAAGAATTCACATTCATTGGCACCTGATGCTTACTCGATGCCCTCGTGGTTGGATTCCCTATCGTCTGTCGTTGATTACATTTCCCAAATTTTTCCGTCGGACGAATATATTCTGGAAATGCTTAGCATTGATGATCTTCCCTGGGATGATAACCACCATAGATCCTCTTTTCTTCCGCCTTTGGAAGAAATTCACCAAGACATACACTCTGTCTTCCCTCCCGATGTTACCGATGCTCCACAATCTCCTATCCTCACACAAGATACTCTCTCTGAGGGGAACATGGGTAACATCTCTACTACGATGACGATTGACATTTCAATCAAAGAAGGTGTCGTGGAAAACATCAACCTTGGTGATAATTGCACACCCGAGGAAGTGGTCTCTTACACCGCTTTGTTTAAATAATTTCGCGATGTCTTCGCATGGAGCTACGAAGAGATGTCGGGGATCGACCCTTCCATCATCGTACATGAAATCAAAACTTACCCTGACACAAAACCGGTTCGACAAAAGCTTCGCCTGGTTCATCCCAAGAAAATCGCAGCTATAAAGGAAGAAGTTGAAAAACTTCTAAAATCTGGCTTCATCTATCCCGTCCCTTTGACAGAATGGGTCTCCAACCTTGTCCCGGTTGCCAAGAAACAAGGGACCATCCGTGTTTGTGTGGATTATCGAGATCTCAACAAAGCTTGTCCCAAGGACAACTACCCTACGCCCTTCATCGACGAAATCATCGATAATTGCGCGGGGAGCGTAATCTTCTCTTTCATGGATGGATTTTCTGGGTATAACTAGATTGCAATCTTACCTGTTGATCAACATAAGACAGCCTTTATCTGCCCGTGGGGAACTTTCGCCTATCGAAAGTTACCATTTGGCCTCAAAAAAACTGGTGCTACTTTCCAACGGGCCATGTCGTACGCCTTTCACGATATCAAACATATCGCAGAGCCTTACCTCGATGATTTACCTGCCCACTCATCCAATCGATCCGATCACATCGATCACTTACGGGCGATTTTTCTTCGATGTCGGTTCTACCGTATTCGCTTGAACCCCCACAAGTGCATTTTCACTGTCGAATCTGGTCGACTCCTCGGTTTCATTGTCTCAAAAGATGGGATCTGGGTGGATCCCTTAAAAATCAAGGCCATTCTAGCCTTACCCCCACCTACCAACTTGACTCAACTCCAGAGTTTGCAAGGCAAAGCAAACTTCCTTCGCCGCTTCATCTACAACTATGCCGAGATAACTAAAGGATTCATGCGGTTACTGTAGAAGAACACCCCTTTCATTTGGGATGACACTGCCCAACGGTCATTTGATGCTCTCAAGCATGCCTTGACCCACGCTCCCTTGTTACACCCTCCGGAGTACACAAAGGACTATATCCTTTACTTGGCCGCCTCCACTTCCACTATTGCGATGGTATTAGTTCAAGAGGACTCTAACAATGAAGAACATGTGATTTATTATCTGAGAAAAAGTCTATCTGGACCCGAACTCCGATATTCACATGTCGAGAAACTGGCTCTGGCAGCCGTCATCGCTGTCCAGAGATTCCGCCACTACATCTTACTATGCACCACCACGGTAATCGCAGAATCCAACCCTATGTACCACATCTTGACACGTCAAGTACTTGGGGGCAAATATTCAAAATGGATCGTCATTCTTCAAGAATTTGATCTGGAGTTTACGAAGGCTAAAGCCAAAAAATACCTGGTGTTCGCAGAGCTGATTTGTTCTCTTCCTCGTGCCGATGAAACCATTGAAACTGGAGATTCCCTCCTCGATGAATCTCTCTTCCTCATCATCACCACCGATCCTTGGTACGGAGACATTCTCCTCTACCTTCAAACTCAACGTTTTCAACCCAACATCTCTCGTGAAGAGCGTCGACGCATTCATCACCACTCTCACCGTTATATCATTCTCGGTGACACTTTATATCGTGGTGGCATTGACACCATTCTTCGACGATGTCTCATTTACGAAGAGACTGAACGTGTTTTGAACGATTGTCACCTTGGCGCCTGTGGCGGTCACCTTTTCGGGATGGCCACAGCCCAAAAAATCCTACATGCCGGCTACTTTTGGCCCTCAATTTTCAAAGATTGCATCGAGGCCGTCAAAAAATGCCTACCCTGCCAAATCTTCAACAAGAAGGCACGCACCCACCCTACTACGTTTCACCCCATTATTGTCATCGGCCCCTTTGCCAAGTGGGGCATCGACTTCATGCACTGTAAGCCTACCTCAGCCGGGGGGCACGGTTACATCATCGTCGTCGTCGACTACTTCACCAAATGGGCTGAGGCTATGCCTACCTTCCTGAACGATGGTCGTATTGTAGCTCTGTTTCTTTTCAACCACATCATAACTCGTTTTGGTGTACCCCGTGCCATAGTCACCGATCATGGTGCACACTTCAAAAACTAGATGATGAGTGAGTTACACGTCAAATTGGGTTTTTGCCATGAAAACGCATTCCCCTACTACCCTCAAGCGAACGGGCAAGTTGAGGCTATCAACAAAGTCCTAAAAACCATGATCCAACGCATGGTAGGGGAAAACAAGACATCGTGGCATTTACAACTTTTCTCCGCTCTCTGGGCCTATCACACTTCTGTGAAAACTTCAACTGGATTCACTCCTTTCCAGTTGGTCTATGGCATTGAATTTGTCCTACCAATCAAGTGTGATATTCCATCACTCAAATTGAAAGTAGAACTCCTGCCCCATACTTTTGCTGAAGAAGAACGGTTCTTGTATCTATCCAAGCTGGACGAAACACGTCGTGATGCTGCTCTCATTAATGAGGCACATCAGAAATGAATTAAGAATTAATATGACAAATCCGTCCAACCTCAGACCTTTGCAGAAGGAGACTTAGTCCTCGTTTATGACCAAGCACACGATAAATTGGGAACAGAAAATTTAGAACCTATGTGGCACAGTCCTTACATCGTGAAGCATGTTCTACACAGAGGTGCTTATGAACTAGTAGATCATGATGGAATTTCCCTGGGAGAGCCTCGAAATGGGCTTTACCTTAAAAAGTACTATGCCTAGATCACCTAGCATCTGTACTTTGTACATTATTGTATTCTAAGTTTGGTGTGTCTTTTTCTTTCGCGTGCTCGAGTCGTTACCTTTTCCATTCATGACTGTGCTTGTGTTTTCATGCGCAGATGACGTCTTCCTTTCCTACCTTTTTTGGGTTCGCGGATCGTGCTAGTCGACATACCCGGAACATCGCTTCGGCAGCATGGGTTATTTACCAATTCGATGAGGTGGTGAGTTCAGGAGGTATCTGCTTAGGACCAGCAACCAACAATATGGTAGAATATCACGCTGTCATTGGACTGTTGACCCAAGCCTCCTCCCTAGGTATCTCTCGGATCATTATTTACTTAGACTCCCAACTCGTGGTCTATCAACTCAACCGTATCTACGCTATCCGTAGTACTACCCTGCTACATCTACACTTACAAGTTCACCGTCTCGAACGAATGTTCGATTACATTGAATATAGACACATTCCAAGAGAACTTAATAGTGTTTCGGATTCATTAGCTAATTATATCATGGATCGGTATCTTGCCCACATATAAGATTCAAGGAAAGCAAAACTGTACATTACATGTAAATTAAAACACATCACAGACATCATCATGTACAAATCATTGGCATTGTAAAACTCGAAACTGTATATATATACATACATATATATATATATATATATATATATATATATGCATATGGCGTGACTGAAATGTTTGTATTACATCAAAAAGTATGTAGAAGAGCAAAATACTGGGTCTTTCCACCCATACAACGTCGCCTGACAAGGCATACAAAAATATGATCATGGGAGAGACTCTAATCTCCCCGCACTACATTGTGCTGTGAGTAACACATCATCGCACGCACTATGCACCTCAATAGAGAATTGATATTCTCTGGTACTCCCACAGTGTGCCTCTGCAGATGTAGAGGCACTTCTCCCCTCCGCAGAGGAGGGATGCCCATCGTAAGGCCTTGGAGGTTTCTTTCAACCTCCCGGAGACCCATCACTGGTACTACTGGATCCGCTGCAACTGGGATGCTTCCACGACGTCCTGGTACCGGTATATCGGCAGGGCGCACTGCTCCCTTGTCTGCATGTTGAAAACAATACATCTTTTAAAACTCCTCTACATACCCAAAAAAATATATACATAAAAAAACTCAAAAAACAAAAACTAGACAAGGTATGGCTTAGTCTCTTACATGACTCATCCCAGTCTTCCCCCGTGGGTAAAATCAAGTCCATGCTCCTACGGAAGTCTACCTTAGCATAAGGGAAGTCCTCTATCTAGAGGTACTGCCGTCTCAGCCAGGCAAAGAAATCACCAGTAAAATGGAACTCTGACTCTGACACTAGCCTTGGGGATAGACTAGTCCACCTCTCCATCCTCGGTTCATCCACTGGTCGCACCGCCAATGCTATCTGAGGCTGCATCTGTGGGATGCGCTCTAGAAAAAACGAGACCAAAAATGAGCCATAACTGAACTGCTTCTGTCCAGTCCTGCACCGTGAAATCTGTTCCTTCACATTTTGAAGGAACCCTGCACTCCAGTTGAACAGTGTTGGTTCCAAACACTCAACATCGTAAGCCACCTGTGATCTTGACGCCAAATGCGCGCTCATACTAGCAAACAGTATAGACTGGAGGGGCAGCTCTCGAATATCTTTAATAGGGATTCTACCCCCTACCATTCTTGCTCCCGGAATACAGTGGCATGCCAGATACACGTCCACTTGCTCGGGTAACGCCCTCTACCCAGTAAAATATATGGGGACCCCTCTTTTCGAGAGGCCAGTCAGAAAATACACATCTTCTAACTCAATGGTTAAAATTTGCGTGCTGATACGGAATCCTTGTTCTGCAACATCCCAAAGGCCAATCATATGCTCGAGCAATAAAATCTCTTTCTTCATCTTTTGCAACTTGAAGAATTTGAGCAAACCACAAGCTCGTAAGGCGGCCCGTGTACAAGGACTCCGCAAGGCGGCTAAGTCATCCATCTCATGTTCTCTTTCCTTCCATTCAATCACGGTTGCCAAGTTACCTACAAAACAAAAAGAAATAAAGAAACTCATTATTCCCACGTTTTGGTAATTTCGGCAATTTTCAAAAGTAATTTAAAACACGAAATAAGATGCCCACATCATTTAAAAGTAACCACACACTCTTTATAACCACCACGCCCTACCTTAAGCATTTAACATTCATCAAACAATGATTAAAACGTTTAACAAATTCAAAACGACTTTGGGGGTTGCGTGGGCACTTGGAAAGATTTTCTTGTGGATTCCTTGCTAAAAACGACCTATCCAATTGACTACTAGGGTGTTGGCATCCTAGTCATCCTTTCCTACAACGTTTTTTGCAAAAGAATCCCATTTTTCCATTAATTTTCAAAGAGGCCGATTTGGTTCTAATTGGGGCAACTTAGGGCTTCATGTTAAAATAAATAATGCCATTAAAATGAATGTGAAACCATGTGTTTGAAAGAGCAAGATATGGACACCTACCTGGTCCGAACGGCAAGAAAAACTTTGAACCGTAGCTCCGGCAGCGAGCAAAACAAGATCTGCTTCAAAATGAGATTCTCCACTACTCCAAAATCCTTGCAAAATGAAATGGTAAATGAAGTTTTCAATGAATTGTTATTTATAAATTTTCATTTTTTATAAGGCATGGTCATTTATGGGTTTCTCTAATAACATGTTGACTTCACTAATCCCTGGTTTGTAGTTCTAGCATCGCAGGTTTCCTGGCAGTTCTGACAGATGATTTACCTTGTCACACTTGTGAGCATAGTCTTCGTTCGTTCTCGAGCTCAAAAATATGAGAACGTAACCGGGTAAACTTTTATCTCTTTTTCGGACCCGTACGGATACGAACACACGAAAAAGGAACCCCCTTTGGAGTCTCCTTTAAACTCTTTTCAGACTCTCTAAATATGAAAAGATTGTCGAGTGACCTTGCTTCCTTTCACACTCGTTAAAAGGTCAGAAAGGGTGTCTTTCGAGCGATAGTTTAACCCTTTTTCGGTCTCGTTAGACTATTGTACGAAAAAAGGAACTGAGAGAGTTCTTTTTTAAGTGTTTTTCCAAACTCTATAATCCCAAAAAAACCTTCGAGTTTTCTGTCTTTGGACTCATTAAAGCACACATCGACAAACCCATATGGGACCAAACCCTTACTTCTTCCGGTTCGTTAAACAAAAGAAGAGGAACTTACCGAAGGTGAGTTATATCGAGCATGTGTTATCCTCCTCGAGCTCATTAAATCAAAAGGAGGTACTCATCCATCTGGATGGGGGGAAAAATTGAAAGGAGCAAGCCAAGAAGTCTCTTGAGAACATCATCCAACACTTCTTAGAGTCGCCCTTGAACACGACACTTTGTCATTTGCATATATCATAATCCGCTGAACCTCTGCACTGAGCCAATCTTTTGAGCCCCTTTCACTCCTTTGGGTCACCTGACG
This sequence comes from Picea mariana, assembly GCA_032191745.1. Taxonomy (NCBI): domain Eukaryota; kingdom Viridiplantae; phylum Streptophyta; class Pinopsida; order Pinales; family Pinaceae; genus Picea; species Picea mariana. The sequence continues at coordinate 67,843 of JASDQU010105508.1, read as the reverse complement.
TAAGTCACAGTACCCACAGCATAGTTTTGGTCCATATCATGTTTCGTTGTTGTGCCTCAGTGTTCAAGGGAAGTATCTGCCTCGAAAGTCAGCCATCCCAAATATCTTGCCTCAAAACCAGTGTCAGTCCATGTCCTTTTGATCTATCAATTACATCTCTACATCCGTTTCGTTTCGTTGATGGGGGATACATCAAGGCCCTCCCTCGACGAGTCTATTCATGTCGACTTCAACACATTATCCGGGAATTAGACTTAGAAACCAGTTAGTACTTTGGGACCTGCATGCCTCAATGGCAGGCCTCCTCACATTCGACAGTAGGTTTACATCATTGACCTCTGATCGAATGATTCCACGGATGTTCGACCTCAGATCATCTATTCACATTCGATGGAATGTACTAGGGTACCTTGGAAATCATTGACATTAATGGTGATCTTCGTCGCACTTGTTAACGGTTTACAGCATTGACCGGTAATCAAGTGGTTTCTTCCATGTTCGACATCAAGACATCTATTCGCATGGTTAGATTCGTACCATATTGGGATTGGTAAGAAGACCCTGGGTTGAGTGACCACTTTGATATATGCTTTGCCCAGGTTGCGAAGGAGTTTTTATTGGACAAAGAACACATACACTGTTACATAGATCCACTTTGTATTGGTCGTGGCTATGTCTTTTCATCTCGTAGATCCACTGTGTATTCTTCGTGGCTACGATCAGTCCGAGTCATTAGAGTATAGATCCACATTGTATCTTCGGTGGCTATACCTTTTTATCAATACAATTATGGATCTGCAGTGTATTTTATGGCGGCCATATCTTACAAGTCTTGATCACCCAAGCATAGGTATGCCTACCTTGGGTTATGAAATATGTCATGATATTTGTTGGATGTTTGTGTGCAGCTTCCATCAGGTTCTCCGAGTCTATACCCTTGCTTGAACGTCTACAAAGTATTTCAGTCATCAGTTGGCATCTTCTAACTTCATACTTTGGGGGGCATTCTGTTACACATCAAAATTACTCAACTGGATAAGTGTCGCATGTTCCTCTCAATTGTCGTGAGTGTCACATCTTCCTTACAACTTTCGCAACTGTCGCAAGTTGGTCACAAGTGTCACAAATGTTGTTTAATCATACTGCTATGATGACGACACTAAGGAGACACTTAAAACATCTCATGTACTTGATTTGGAGAAGGAGAACTGGTCAGCTAAAGTCAAAGAACTCTTAACACCTGAGAAGAGCTTTCAATCAAGAGTTTTGAGGGTGAATGCTCCCCTAAATCAGCCTTAGGAGCGTTGGCGCTCCCCTATAAGGCCTCAGGGAGCGTTATAACGCTTCCTTGCCCTTTTGAAGGAGCGCTACTCACTTTTGAAGCACTGGCGCCCCCATTAAGCTTCTGAGGGAGCGTTCCAGCGCTCTGATGCCCCTTTTGAAGGAGAGTTGCCTAATCTGGGGCAGTTGTTGGCCCGTTGAGGAGAATAAGGAGAGGATATTTCAAGATTAGGAGGCAGTTGCATTCGAATTCTTGGTTTCATCAAGATATCCCTGATCTAAGGAGGAAGTTCCTCAACTTGTTCTAAAGATAACTTAAGAAGTTAAACTCCTCTTAACCTATATAAGCAAGCTCCATGATGGTGGAAAGGGGGAAGAATTGCTAGCATGAAACGTATGATCTCATAGGAAACACACAGTCATCCAAAGGAGAGTGATCAGTGAAGCTGCTGTCATCCAGGTTGTGGATCTTTTGAGCAAGGGTTAGACGAAGGGGTCTTGACGAAGCTTTCGCATTCGCATCTACGATTGTAAGTACTGCTGTCGTTATTCTCATTAATATGACATGCTTGGCTTGTTTCTTTCTAGTTTGTGTCTGATGTTACATGAACTTATCATTGATAGATAGATCTGTTTTCAAGCTAATATCAATAGAGTAGGAAGTAGTCGTATCCTGTTTGTCAGCAAAACTTAGCGAGGAGCAAAGGATCAAAGCACAACTCGGAGCGTGCAGGGACAAACGTCGATAAAGAGGTACTTATGTTATCCTTCCTTCTCATGTGTTAGTTTAGATAGATTTGAAAGGAAGTCAGTGTCCACGTTAAGCATTTTCTATCTTAGAGTTAAGGTCAAGCTCTTAGAGGTCATCTACCTGTCCGCAGGGAGATTTTCCTACAACACTTATGGCCAAAGAGGATTATGATAATAAAAACACAGGAAGTGATGTTAATGATGAAGAAGTTGTGGTTGATATGGAAGGTGAACTAATCAATTCTTTAGAAGAGATTGACAGACTCGGACTCAAGAAGAGAAAACAAAAACAGTTGTTGATGCAGTTTGAAAAGAATGGTAAAAAACCTGATAAAGACTTTGCCTTTCTAAAAGTGGAGTTAGAATAGGCAAAGAAGATAGAGGACATTCTGAAACAACAATTAACAGAAAAGAGGGCAAGATGTGAAGCCTTGGAAGAAGAGGTAGTAAAAACCAAAAAAGATATGGAGAAGTTTAAAGCATTGTATCTCCAAAATCTTCCAAGCATTAAAGCCTCAACAAAACTAAATGACATTATGAACAAACAAATATCTCCTTTGTTAAAGACTGGTTTAGGCTATGTAAGTGGTTCAAGCAACAAACAGACAGAAATCAAAGATCCAGTAAAGATGATCAAATTCCAAATTAGCAGACAATCAGACCATGTGAGTACTATGTCACCAAAAGATAATAAAGAGAAGATGATCCCTGATAAAAAACAAAGATATCAGAAGATGGAGCAACAAATACCAAGAAGAAGGCCATCCTTCAGGTACCAAAATTTCTTTCATGGTTACTGTTTTTACTGCTCTAATTTTCGTCATAAGATTGCAAATTGTTAAATTAAGTTTAGAGACATGCAACTGAGAAGATCAAGAAATAAAAAATATTTGCAACATAGAACTAAATAGCCAATGAATAGACAAAGTTGCACCAATCACTTTGACCTATTGAACAATGAGCTCGAATACTCTAACTGTCATAACTTCGTCCACAAAGCTGCAAACTACCATCTGAAGAATTACAAAACAGATACAAAGATAAAACGCTTAGCTAAAAATGTCAACACATGGAAAAAGAAAGATAGTGAAAATTGTGGTCTAGTACTTTCAGCTCAAAAAAAAAAGACCCCTGGAACATAGACAGTGGATGTTCCAAGCACATGACTGGAGACATGCATAAATTTATGTCTATAAGTAAAGGCAAAACAGGAAATGTGACCTTTGGAAATGATAAAGCAAGTAAAATCAAGGGTAAAGGGATGGTGAGTTTAAGTAATGGCAAAGGAAAATCCCAGGATGTTCTGCCTGTAGATGGGCTGAAACATAATTTGCTCACTGTAAGTCAAATGTGTGATAGAGGATGTGAATTGGTGTTCACTTCCAAAGATTGTAAGATAAAATATGAAAATTCAGGACAAGTGGTGGCTAAAGGCATAAAGACAGATAATAATGTATATGTGATGAAAGAAGATAGAGAAGAGTATCATCTAAGCAAACATGACAAGAGTTGGTTATGGCATAGGAGACTTGGACATCTAAACTTTGAACACCTAATCAAGATCAAAAATTTTGAGGCAGTAAAAGATCTTCCAAAAATATCAAAGCCACATGATTCTGTGTGTAAACCCTGCAAAGTAGGAAATATAACCAGGACACGATTTAAATCCAAGAACTCTACTTCAATAGAGAAACCACTCCAATTATTTCATATGGTTTAGTGCTCTTCTGTCTACTTTTTTTTGACTTGGGAGTTTTGTCTAGCTACATGGTAGTGGGCATAGTTTTATCTCCAGACTGTTTAGGTGACAGTGAGCCTGTTGGGATAGCCTGTTTTGATATAGGTCCTGACATACACTTTTCCACTTTCCCTCTCCCTTTGTTTTGTTGTACAGGACCTTAATTGTCTTCGAGGGATTTCCTCTCTTGGTGGAGCAATTGATCTTGCTTTCTCAGATCGGGTACCCCCTTTTTTAGGTGTGGTCGTATTTTTGGCTTGATGGGTAGCTTTTTATGAACACCCAAGTTCAGGAGAAACCCTATCTACTTGGTTATCCTCATCCCTCTATTCTGGTCGTGGAACAACTTTATGTCCTTCCTCTTGTAACCCTAAAGACTCTAGAAAATACTTCCAGGGCATTTCTATTTCGTTTAAATCAAAGAGAACCAAAATTTTAATGAACCCTTAGTGATATAGGCTTCTATG